>OZ038379.1:37391600-37656600 GCA_964036045.1 Eutreptiella sp. 'Long Island Sound 2002' | reverse complement strand
GTTTTGGGGCACAAAATGCGCAGTTTTGGGAGGGCACCTCCCGATTTGCCCCCCCCCGCCCTGGGCCGCCACCGGTGAGCTTTTGGCTGAAAACTTGGATTTGGCAAGGCTACCACCTAGGCTCTAGGGTGGCTAGAGTAGAGTAGAGCCCGGAGCGATGAGGCGGAGCAATGGCCAAAACGAAAGGAGAAGTGCTTGCTTGTTGTTGCTTGCTTGCTTGTTGCTTGCTTGTTGCTTGTTAGCTAGATTTAAGGGGAGAGGGGTGTAGTAATATATATATAATAATATATATATATATATATATATATATATATATATATATATATATATATATATATATATATATATATTACTACACCCCTCTCCCCTTAAATCTAGCTAACAAGCAACAACAAGCAAGCAACAACAAGCAAGCAACAACAACAAGCACTTCTCCTCACCGTTTTGGCCATTGCTCCGCCTCATCGCTCCGGGCTCTACTCTACTCTAGCCATCTTGGAGCCCAGGTGGTGGCCTTGACAAATCCAAGTTTTGAGCCAAAAACTCACCGGTGGCGGCCCGGGGCGGGGGTGCCGAGTCGGGAGGTGCCCTCCCAAATCTGCGCAGTTTTGGGCCAAAAACAGCCATTTTTCGCCCAAAACAGCCCTAGTAAGGGTGCAAAACAGCCAAACGACGGCAAACGGCTGCTACACTGCACGTGCGGATTGACTTTCTCATGACAAAGGGACCTTTGGTGCCCTCTAACTCCACGATATGTCCGAGAAACGGCCCAAAAAGGCGCCAAAAAGCCCCAAAATCTGCGCAATGTGCACCAGCACCCCGAAACCAAGAACGAGCCGTATCTTGGGCTACGTGGCTCAAAAACGAATTCCGAGGGCACCTAGTCCACCCGCAACCCCCCACTTTTTATGGTTTCCAAGCGTCAAAATCGCCCAACGAGACGCCTAGACCCCCGTACTACTGGTCACTTGGTGCAGCCGGAGGGCCGGCTAGCCCACGCACAGTGGGGGCCAGCGGTGGGTCCACCAGGGTCCCCGGGGCGAAAAAAATCATTTTTTCCAAAGTTGTTCCTAGACCACTTGGGATGCTCAAACAAGTGTTTTTAGGCCGTTTTGAGCCCGTGGTGGCGCGTCTTGGGTCATGGAAAATCCCAAAATGCCTTGAAAATGGGCCGTTTTGGGACCAACAATGGGTCAAAAATGGGTCAAAAACGCGTTTTTCCAAAAGTGATCCTCGACCAGTTATGATGCTCAAACAAGTGGTTTTAGCCCATTTTGAGCCCTTGGCGACGGGTTTTGGCTCATGGAAAATCCCAAAATGCCTTGAAAATGGGCCATTTTGGGACCAAAAGTGGGTCAAAAATGGGTCAAAAACGTGTTTTTCCAAAAGCGATCCCGGACCATTTGGGATGCTCAAACAAGTGTTCTTAGCCCGTTTTGAGCCCGTTTTGACCGAGTTTAGCCCCTTCCACCACATGTATGCACCACTTTGTGCCCTTCGCACGTACCTTAGAGCCGTGTGGTGGAGCCACCTACAGTTGGGAGAGGGGTGTAGATTGGAGGATATATATATATATATACATATATATATATCCTCTAATCTACACCCCTCTCCCATGCTGAAGTGGCTATCCGCCTCACAAAGAACGCTGGTGTGTTGCTCACCTTGTCGTGTTGTGTGTGGGTTGTGGATAAGTGGAGAGGTGGACCCAAATCCACCACCTTTGTCGGGCACCTCCGAACTGTTGGCTATGCGGCCCAGGTGCGATCCGACCGTTCGCACGGCCCCTCAGCCCAATGCAGGGGAGGGCAGCATCGGCCCGGGTATTCGCAGCCGTACTGCGAACCTCAGAGGAGTGCTCCTGAGGCGGGCAAGGGGTTAGCTTTACAAGAGACACACATATATAGGGGGGGTTGAAAGGCTAGTGTGGACGTGTGGCCATAGCAACTCGGGGCGGTGGCTTCGCACCACACCGCCATGAAGGTACATCGCCCCTCCCCGCTTACACCCCATTGGCACAACCCTTCTCCCCTCCCAAACAAAAGATGATTTGGTTACTTGGGACACTCTCTAAGCAGCTGCCAAAAAAAATGTCTGCAGGTAAATGGCGGGGCTAAGCACGGTAACCAGGGACCACTGTGGGACCAATGGTAGACATTACAGTTGCGCTTTCATTTAATTGGGGCGTTTGGAAATGGTGATGCTGAACGCATGCAATTATTGGCAGTTTGTTAGCAAAAATCCTCACACGGAAAAACACGTTACCAACTAGGAATTGGACTTGGAGAGGAAACGAAGATAACTCGGTTAAGAGTACACCTCTTTTCCAAGTCCATTCGTAGAGCACCATGTGACACATTAAGTGTGGCGATCCGATTAATGGGCTAGTCAAACAAATCCTTTGCCGCACCCAACACTTTGAATCTCTCGGTCGCCATTGGGTCGGTCCTGTTCTTGTCCGGATGAAGAAATAGAGATAAAGAGCGGTATTGCCCCTTTACTGCGGTTGCATCTTGGGCATTCAAGAAGTGCAAGGCATGTGCCTTTCTCCGGCGAAGACTGGTGTTCTCATCTGTGATCCTGGTGGACCACTCGGTGATTTCTCTCTTCGTTAAAGCCGAATGATCCACCGGGGTACGCTCCGCTTGAGGACGTGACGGGGGGGGGGTTCGTTTGATGGTGCCGTTGGATCTTGGTGTGGTTGAGGAAGTTTGCGACTAACCGTTGCTCGTTGCCCGTTGCACGTTGTCTCTTGGAATGTGGCCCGTTGCTTTGTTGGGATGTCCTTTTTCTTGAGGAGTGGTTGTCCTCGCTGTTGGTTGACTTTCTGCGCCCTCCTTGGGGTGGATGTGGTTGCGAACGATATGGTGCTTGGCTTGGGGGTTGATGTCTTGCTGGCATGGTAGTTCTCTTGGACTTGGGAACTCTTCTTGAAGGTTTTGCTGCTGGTGTTGGTGGACTTTGGCGTGTAGGTTTTTGTGTTGTGTTTGGGGTAGGCTTTGTGCGTGCACCTCCTTTTGGCTCTGATTTTTTGGAGCGTTGGGCTTGATGTGTTTGTGATGGATTTGGATGAGCCTCGTTGTTGCCTGTGATGGTCCACTGTTGGTGGCTTGTGGAGAGCAGGTCCAATGGTGTTCGCTTGTTTCAGCATCCAATTCGGTATCGGTGATGTCAGGTAGGGCCCCACACTCCGTCATTGCCCAAATGACGGGCTCATCATACATCGTCAGAGCATCCTCGTATGTGGCGTCTTGGAACGTATTCACTGTGGATTGCAACGTCGTGGAATCCACTGCAAACATTTGAAGGATGCTTGCAAAATATGCCAAGAACCATCGTGGGAGCTGTCCCGTCACCGTTTTGGCAACGCACCATTGCATGGCGAGCATCACCACGCGGAACCCACAAGTATCGGAATCAGGCTGGGTTCCGTAATGGTGCCACACGAAGGACCAGCCAATTTTTTTCAACATGACTCGAAACACAGCCCCACGTTCTGATGAGGTGTCTTTGGAATCGTGAATGACTAGGCTCTTGCAATCCACTTGGAGATCTCTGACCAACACGTAGTGGACCCCTATCGTGGAATTTCGGGATGTTAGCAATAATGGTAGCGCGCATTTTGGTGTACAAACGAGGCTTAGTGTAGGAAAATGTCGCATGAGTTGGGCCAACTGCATGTCGATGATAACAGGTTTCACCGAGATGGTCCCTGGGGGCAAGAGAACCTCAAAGAGGCATTGAACTGCCGAAGTGGACAACCACGCACATTCTGCAAGATGGACATTGTGCTCGATGGAATCATTTCTCTCATCCGGCCAATATTCAAAGTTGAAGTGGCGATTACGTGCATCCAAATGGGGGTAGTCACCAATGGAGGACGGAGGCGGAGACACATGCGATTTAGTCGGGTACCGTTTAGGTGGACCCTCAATGTGGTCTTGCTTTTGAAGAATGCGCTCCCGGACAACAGCCTTTGTACCACAAGTTGATAGTCCATGAGCCGCACACAAGGTCTGCAACTGAACAACGGACATTTGGCTCCAGACATCGGCACTAAAGACATGTGGCTTGTTGTTGCCATCCAACAACTGCACCCCAACATTTGGTTGCTGAGATGTGCCATGAGGCCGTCCGCGCATACGTGGCTGCTCCCTTCCGTCCTCATTGAGGTCGTCAATGTCCAATGACAACTTGTCTCCTTGTAATTGTCTATCAATGTAAGACCACCATGGAAATGACACATACTGCAAGATGAGCAACATGTTCACTTTTAAAATGCGAGCATCCAAATTTTGGGGGAAATGAGATTTGGTGTGCCATGAGCGGCATACATACATGATCCCGGCAATGAGAGTGGATGTGAAGGTTCTACGTGGGTAAGGATGACTGTGCTGAACGGGCTTGGGTGCCAAAAAATTTGTTGCCACAAACCAATTCCACAGCTGCACGTAGTAGGGGTCCACAAGGAATGCCTCACGGCGATAGTTAAGGATACATAGACCTTGAAGGGATCGTGCCCGTGACAATGCAACATAGGCATGTGCTGCAGCAAAGAAGGTTGCCATATCAATCCACACAATCCGGTACGAGCAGCCTTGCGATCCGTGAAAAGTACATGCATATCCTGCGAGCATCGGAAATTGTAGTATTTTGACCTGCACGGATGGCCCGTACACGGGGATTATTTGTTGGAACCGACAAATAGGGTACTCCCTAGTGCGACCAATGGGGCACACAACGATAACATCATTGGACCATCGCTTGATAACAACCATTGTGGAGTTCACCAAATGATTTTGAATACTAACGTTGCGAATTAGCCGGTGTCGCATACCGGCGGCCACGAAAACCTATTGTGGCAGCACGCGGCGATTGCGAGAATTGATGTAGTCGCACATGGCTTGATTGGTAGGAGCACCACCCATGTCCACATAGGTGGCGTTGAAGGTCACAACATTAGATCCCAATTGTGCCATGAAGTGTTCGTTCCACCGATGCATAGCATTCCTGCGTCCCACAAGCATGGGGGCATCTTCGAGGTGTTGAAGCGAAACATCATTGTTTGGAGCGATGCGTTGCTGTAGAGTGAGATGATCATCATCTGTTTCCTCCCCAATGCGTACACGATTGAGCAAGTCAATGAATTGTGCATCGTCTTGGCGCATGACCTCCGTCAACACAAACGGCACAAAATGGTTCCGGAAGAGGGCACTATCGAAGATGTCGAGATCAACAGCGGGAAGTTGCAATGGGTCGCCAACAAGAAGCATTGTAATTCCTCCGAAAGGATTGAGCTTGTCCCGGCGCACCTTGTGTAGTATGTCATTCAACGTGTGGAGGAGCTTGTTCGACAACAGTGAGAACTCATCCACAATAATCATGTCAGCATTACGAATCATCCACCAAAGAATTGTTCCCTCTTTGATTTGCCAATCAAGGTCCAAGGACAAAGAAAACAAGCTATGGATGGTTCGGCCACCAACGTTCAGTGCTGCCACGCCACTAGCACCACACACGAGTATTGAAAATCCACATGCGCGTAGCTTGGCAATCAATAAACGTACGACATGAGACTTCCCAGTTCCTGCAACTCCTGTGAGAATGGCACACAACTGAGGTCGGCTACCAGCAATGCTAGCCCGACAATGTGTCGATAGATCTAGTACATCCTTCGGTTGTTGTTGTTGAAAGTGTGCCACAAAGATTTCAAAAACCATGCGTTGCCAATGATTTAGAGCATTGACCAAGGTTTCGGCAGCTCCGGGGTCATCGGCATTCATAAATGCCTTCAACTCCTCAGCCAATTGGGGATCCATTTCCGCCTCATCGGCAACCATTGGTTCATCGTGACCGGCCCGATGCTTGTCAAGCGCATCCAAATCGGACATATAATTGTTGAAGAAGGTTGCGTCAATTATGTCCTCAGCCCGAAGGACTTCTGCAAGAAGACGCAACCGCTCAACTGAGTAACCTCGAGGTTGGGCGTTGTTCAGTGTTTCTCGTGCTTCTTCCTCGTATCCTCGGAATAGCCCACGAAGGATACACTCCTCCATGTAGGTCTTCGACACATTGTCCTTCGAAAAGAATAGCTGTTCGTGGTCTTGTTTCGTGAAGGGCTGAGAGAGGAGAATCTTTTGTAAGAAGTACTTTTCGGCGTCCTCACCATAGGGAAGGTAGAAATTCCACCTTGGAATGGAAGTGCGCCGCCGCAATCTCCACTGATTGCCCATGTTGTCTCTAATTTCCCGCTCCATGCGCTCATAAGGGGATGGCCACCAGTATGGGCGCTCTTTGCCATTGTCAGGAGGATCGGCTTTATACCGATCGCCGTCTACTGCGTCGTCAGAATCACTAGACGGTGATTCGTTGGCCATATCCTCTGCCGGATTGCTTGCCAAGGCGCTCACCTCTGAGGGATTGCGCTGTGTACGACGGTAATAGCGGTAGAAGTCAGGGTACTTCAGTTGCAAACCGTCTAGAAGCTCCAAATAGAAATCGTACCTATCTAGGCACCAAACATCTGTAGACGCGTCATCCTCCGGTAGGTGTTTGCGGCGTTTCAAGCGCCCCAACTTAGGCCATGGATCCGTTGGAATCCATAAAACCTCTCTACTACCCCTACATTGATGAATGCCGAGCAGCATCATTCAATTCTCCATGCGTCCCAAAGAACGTAGCTTCAGCAAGCGCTCAACGTCAGTGGCATCTGGTGACAGGTTCATTGGAAGGGTCAATGATTTTGCAGCTTTGGTGAGATATTTCGCAAGGTACAACTCCCACCCCAAAGATGTGATCCGTTGCACGTTGTTGTGGCATTGCAAACGTACTAGAAGACGACGATTGTGAGGCACCACACAAGCATCTTCTTGTTCCTGTCGGCGGTACAATAGGCGTACACCCTTACTGTCCAACTCCTCCTTATGTTGGGGAACTGTAAACGGATACCCTGCCTTGCACTCAGTACCAACGCGCCCTTGGCCAATGTTGAAACATTTGTCTGGGTAACACTGGTGCACCATATTACACTCCTTGTATAAACTCCGTAGATATGAAGTGAATTCAGGATCATAGCCATCACTTTGCCGGGGCATTGTAGCGCAGATGACATCATCGGGATTGAATCGGGTTGGCACCAAACAACACCATGCAAGTGCACTCGGCCGCGCTCTTGGTATTCAAAGCGGAACCAATAATCGCGAACCGTTCCAGATGGACCTCTCTTGCCAATGGCTAAGAACTCACGTTTGAAGATCTCGACCCGCTTGTGAAATGCGACACATGCCTCCATATCGTACCCGTCTTGAATTGGCTTGGTGGGCCTTGTGCCCTCAGGATATTGTCCAGGCCAGACCGCACCTGCGCGACATCCCTTTTGCACTGCGGCTTGCAAATCAGCCCAATTGTCATTCATTGTCCAAGTAATGAATAGGTCTGCTTTTCCCAGCTCGCGGCTCATTGCAGTGAGGTCAAGATGCCGTGAGGCCCAAAAGGATTGTGTCCCAACTAGCTTGGATGGGACATAAGTTCCATATCGATAGTATGGGTTGAGTTCCGCGGTACCTTGATCAACCCCTTCGCCTTCCAAATTCCGATTCATGGAATCAACACCATCGTGGTACGAAGCACGGGCCTTCTTATGTTCGCGTGCGGGGCGTGCTGATGATTGGCTTGGTTGGCTCGGGGACTGTGTGAATGATTCGAGATCTGGACATGGAGTTGATTGGCTTGGCTGCCTGGGTGATTGAGTGGATTGCGAAGAAGATTGTGTGTGATGTGATGAGTGTCGCTTTGGAGGGGGCTTGGGTCCTGCAGAGCTTTTAGCAGCACGCAAATGTTCCGCAGTGATATCTTCTGCGCGATCACCACGTTGCGCTTTGAAATTTTGCTGGTTCCAAATAAGTTGATTCTTCATCTCTTTACTCACTTGGCAGAAGGACCACCATCGGTCACGGCGCCAGCGCTCATCAAATGCAAGATACCAGCTACGGTAATGCGCCGCACATCCAATTCCACACCCAACCTTGTATCCACCAACTCCACCAGGATACAAATCCGGCCAAACGCACGGTTGCGATTTGGGATCGTTGAAATGCAAATACGTGTCGTTTGCCAATGATTGTGCCGCGGTAACGGTCCCCCCTGCATGTTGAAGTGGTGCTCGATGCATGAATCCCACTCTGTCTTGGTGAGGGGCAAAATCGGGAATGATGTTCCGCGGTGCATCACACTCCACTGCCTAAGCCACATATTCGTCTTGTAGATGGTACTCCAGGCGTTTCCCGTACTTATCCTCAAAAAAACGTCCCCATTGTAGAAGCTGCATTCTGCAAGTAGCGGTACAATGTTTCATAATGCGCCAAAAACCGGGAATAAAAGGGGTGAATTTTCTTCAGCAACAACAATGCCTGGTTCATTTGCCGCGTGTTTTGGGCACTATCCTTCGGCTTTTGATAATCGCGCAGCACATCTTCTTTCATGGTCATAAACCCATATAGTGCATCATCATGCTGGCTAGGCTTGCGGCCCACACCAACGGTCCCAATAGCATGGTGCCACTGTCGATGACGCAGATCCATGTGCTTGAGGGTATTTGAATACAAAGCACCCAACGCGATTTGCCGTTTTTGATATTCAGTGAGATTTGCAATTTTGGTGGGGACGTTGTAATGTGTCGTGCCATCCAATTTGTACCCATAGTTTATAGGATCGTACTTGGCACGATACTTGCTACAAACGAGGCATGCATACATACGATGTGGCGAATGCCACACCGGCGTATCGTACACTTTGAAGGGCCCAATACTAGTGGGATGCAAGCGAGGCGGAACTTGAAAGGGTGGTCCTTTGTATTGTACATGGTTGGCAAACAAATCATTCCGGAATTGGAAGATTGCACTAGTAATCACATCCGTGGGTGGCACCCCAAAGAGGGTGGTGGTACGGACTGCACTATCATCTCGGGAAACAAGAAACTTGTGCGCACCAACCGGGCCCCAAAGAAGTTGACCACATCGATGGCAAAGGGCATCGAACAGTGGCGAGTACAAAACATCCAAACCGTCAAGCCAATACTCTCGGACGGATTTCAAACAAATGTGAGATGGCGGCTTGTGCTTCCGGCGGAAAAGCTCTTTCTTAGCAGCACCAACGACCCCCGGCGATCGAGGGTGTGAAGCTTTGGCGTGTTGCTTCTCCGGTGTATTGGCTTGTCCACCAACAATGCCCTTGTCGCGTCGCGAGTCTGGCGTGTTCCTTGTACCTTTGGCGGCTTGTGCTTGTGAGGTGTTCCTTGCACCCTTGGCAGCTTGTGCTTGTGAGGTGTTCCTTGCACCCTTGGCAGCTTGTGCTTGTGAGGTGTTCTTTGCACCCTTTGCAGCTTGTGCTTGTGAAGGGTTCCTTGCACCCTTGGGAGCTTGTGCTTGCGGCGTGTTCCCTGTACCCCCAGTAGAACCCTTGGCGGCTTGCGCTTGTGCCGTGTTCAAACTTGCCATGGATGACAACTGCACTCCACGCTTCGCCCGCTTGTTCAACCGCTTCATGAGTGTCTGCCGCATATCAGCATGGCGACGGCGAATGGTTGGTGGCGCAATTTGGGGGTGGTGCGCAATGAAGTCCCCAACATCGAAGTCTACGTCAGCTTCCAAACATTGTTGCAACTCTTGTTCCCAGCGATTGGACATGGAGGGTATGAACGTAACTCGATTAAGAGCACACGTATATTCCAAATCCAACCGCGAAGAATAGAGCACACAATGAAAGAAAAGGGTCCTGCAACAGAAGAAGTAGAGGGAAATGCAAATGTATTGGTACAATGCACGTCTCACAACGAAGCACCACAGTACCCGTGTTCCACGTCCCATGTCCCATGATCCCAAGCCATGATGCCACAATCATTACCTACATGGTGCCACATTCGTTACCTACTATTGACGCCAGGGTCCCATGTCCCTTGTCCCACAATCCCATGATCCACCAATCATTACCTACATTATGCCACAATCATTACGTACTGCATGTGGTCCCTTGTCCCGGCTTCCAAGCATTGTTGCAACTCTTGTTTCTAGCGTAATGTAATACCATGATCCAGCAATCATTACCGACATTATGCCACAATCATTACCTACTATGGTACCTTGTCCCGGCTTCCAAGCATTGTTGCAACTCTTGTTTTCTGCGATTGGACATGGAGGGTATGAACGTAACTCGATTAAGAGTACACGTATATTCCAAATCCAACCGCGAAGAACAGAGCACACAATAAAAGAAAAGGGTCGTGCAACAGAAGAAGTACACTAGGAGAGCTACCATACAATACCGTCAGCACGCAACAAACGACTTTTGTATAGCGCCTCGTCTTGCGGAATCTGGCGCTCACAGCATGGACGGCTTGATGAAAGAACCTAGTGCAAAAGTTCAGCACACAACAAACGACTTTTGTATAGCGCCTCGTATTGCGGAATCTGGCGCTCACAGCATGGACGGTTTGATCACCAGGGACGGTTTGATGAAAGAACCTAGTGCACAAGTTCATCACGCAACAAACGACTTTTGCATAGCGCCTCGTCTTGCGGAATCTGGCGCTCACAGCATGTACAGTTTGATCACAAGGGACGGTTTGATGAAAGAACCTAGTGCAAAAGTTTAGCACGCAACAAACGACTTTTGTATAGCGCCTCGTCTTGCGGAATCCGGCATTCACGGCATGTACAGTTTGATCACCAGGGACGCACGCAACAAACGACTTTTGTATAGCGCCTCGTCTTGCGGAATCTGACGCTCACAGCATCGACGGTTTGATCACCATGGACGGCTTGATGAAACAACCTAGTGCACAAGTTCAAAACTGGCCAATTTTGATGGCTTTTTTGGGCTTTGAGTGGGCCAAAATGGCTCAAAACAGGCCCGAAATAACCTCATTTCACTTGTTTGAGCATCCCAAATCATCCAGGATCACTTTTGGAAAAACGCGTTTTTGACTCCTTTTTGACCCACTTTTGGTCCCGAAACGGCCCATTTTCAAGGCATTTTGGGATTTTCCAAGGGCCAAAACACGTCACCACGGGCTCAAAATGGGCTAAAGACGCTTGTTTGAGCATCCCAAGTGGTCTGGGAACAACTTTGGAAAAAATGATTTTTTCGCCCCAGGGACCCAGGTGGACCCACTGTTCGCCCCCACTGTGCAGCGGGCTGGGCTGCCCTCCGGCTGCACCAAGTGACCGCTGGTACGGGGGTCTAGGCGTCTCGTTGGGCGATTCTGAGGCTTGGAAACCACAAAAAATGCAGGGTTGCGTGTGGACTAGGTGCCCTCGGAATTTGGTTTTGAGCCATGTAGCCCAAGATACGGCCCGTGCTTGGTTTCGGGGTGTTGGTGCACATAGCGCAGATTTTGGGGCTTTTTGGCGCCTTTTTTGGGCCGTTTCTCGGACGTATTGTGGAGTTGAAGGGCACTAGAGGGCTCTTTGACATGGTGAAGTCATCCTAGAGCCTAGGTGGTGCCCTTGCCAAATCCAAGTTTTGAGCCAAAAAATCACCGGTGGCGGCCCGGGGCGGTGCCAAAGTTGGGAGGTGCCCTCCCAAATCTGCGCAGTTTTGGGCCAAAAACAGCCATTTTTCGCCCAAAACAGCCCTAGTAAGGGTTCAAAACAGCCAAACGAAGGCAAACGGCTCGTACACCGCACGTGCGGCTTGACTTTCTCGTGACCAAGGGACCTTTGGTGCCCTCTAACTCCAAGATATGTCTGAGAAACGGCCCAAAAAGGCGCCAAAAAGCCCCAAAAACTGCGCAATGTGCACCAGCACCCCAAAACCAAGAACGGGCCGTATCTTGGACTACGTGGCTCCAAACCGAATTCCGAGGGCACCTAGTCCACCCGCAACCCCCCACTTTTTATGGTTTCCAAGCCTCAGAATCGCCCAAAGAGACACGTAGACCCCCGTACCAGTGGTCACTTGGTGCAGCCGGAGGGCCGGCCAGCCCACGCAGAGTGGGAGCCAACGGTGGGTCCACCAGGGTCCCCAGGGTGAAAAAAATGATTTTTTCCAAAGTTGTTCCTAGACCACTTGGGATGCTCAAACAAGTGTTTTTAGGCCGTTTTGAGCCCGTGGCGGGGCGTTTTGGGCCATGGAAAATCGCAAAATGCCTTGAAAATGGGCCGGTTTGGGACCAACAATATATATATATATATATATATATATATATATATATATATATATATATATACATATATATATATATATATATATATGTATATATATATATATATATATATATCCTCCAATCTACACCCCTCTCCCCAACTCTAGGTGGCTCCACCATACGGCTGTAAGGTACGTGCGAAGGGTACAGCTTGGTGCATACACGTGGCGACAGGGGCTAAACTCGGTCAAAACGAGCTCAAAATGGGCTCAGAACACTTGTTTGTGCACCCCCAATGGTCCAGGGTCACTTTTGGAAAAACGCGGTTTGGACCCATTTTTCACCCATTTTGGGTCCCAAAACGGCCCCTTTTCAAGGCATATTGGGATTTTCCATGGGCCAAAACGTGTCACCACGGGCTCAAAATGGGCTAAAAACACTTGTTTGAGCATCCCATATGGTCCACGATAACTTTTGGAAAAATGCGTTTTTGACCCATTTTTGACTCATTTTTGGTCTTGAAACGGCCCATTTTCAAGGCATTTTGGGATTTTCCATGGCCCAAAACGCGTCACCACGGGCTCAAAACGGCCTAAAAACACATGTTTGAGCATCCCAAGTGGTCTAGGAACAACTTTGGAAAAAATCATTTTTTTCGCCCCGGGGACCCTGGTGGACCCACCGTTGGCCCTCGCCGTGCCCGGGCCGGGCTGCCCACCGGCTCCACCAAGTGACCACTGGTTCGGGGGTCTAGGCGTCTCGTTGGGGGATTTTGAGGCTTCAAAACCACAAAAAGTGGGGGGTTGCGGGTGGACTAGGTGCCCTCGAAATTTGTTTTTGAGCCACGTAGCCCAAGTTACGGCCCGTGCTTGGTTTCGGGGGGTTGGTGCACATTGCGCAGATTTTGGGGCTTTTTGGCGCCTTTTTGGGCCGTTTCTCGGACGTAGCGTGGAATTGAAGGGCACTAGAGAGCTCTTTGACACGGTGAAGTCAAGCCGCACGTGCAGTGTACTCACCGTATCCCTTCGTTTGGGCGTTTCGCCCGGGTTTTGGGGCTGTTTTGGGCGAAAAATGGCTGTTTTTGCCCCAAAACTGCGCAGATTTGGGAGGGCACCTCCCGACTTGGCGCCCCCGCCCCGTGCCACCACCGGTGAGTTTTTGGCTCAAAACTTGGATTTGGCAAGGCCACCACCTGAGCTCCAAGATGGCCAGAGTAGAGTACAGCCCGGAGCGATGAGGCGGAGCAATGGCCGAAACGGTGAGGAGAAGTGCTTGTTGTTGCTTGTTGTTGCTTGCTTGTTGTTGCTTGTTAGCTAGATTTAAGGGGAGAGGGGTGTAGTAATATATATATATATATATATATATATATATATATATATATATACATATATATATATATATATATATATATATATATATATATATATATATATATATATATATATATATATATATATATATATATATATATATATATATATATATATATATATATATATATGGCCAATACGCGCATTCCCCCCCCCCACCCTGGACCCTAGTGTGCGACTTGGGTCAGGACTAGGGACCCTCCCCCCTATTTTGAGGTCGGGAAACACAAAAAAATAGGTTTCGGGCTGGGTTGGGACAGTGGGAGGGCTGCAGAAGGGTTTTTTTGGCCAAAATTTGCTGTTTTTCACCCCATTTTGCTGCTTTCTTTTGTACAGATGTCTGTCTGGCCACACCACTCTGCTGACTTTTGTGAATGTCCCCTGTGTTCCTCTTCTTTTTTTGAAGGCACCCACTGTCATAGGGGCAGCGCTTTGGTGCTGTCAAACGGAGTTGAGCTGATCGGGCGGTGCCGGAAGTGCGAGCTCGGGGTGCCCTGCACGTGTGGGCACAACAGCTGCCTGCCCCGGCAGATTGAATATCCTGGGGTGTGCCTGCCTGCCTTCCGGTACCGCTGGCTGATCGCTAGCATCACCATTTACGACGAGTGATGCCCAAACGAAACGTCCCGGATTCCCCGTTTGCCGTCTCTCCGCTTTATGAGATCAAGAGACGGCGGAAAGACGCACCAAGGGCTGTCCGAGCACTCCTGCAGCACACCACGTTCCAGGATGTGCTGAAAAACTGTGGCAGCAAAGAGGATGCTGCACGATATGCCGTGGATTTGGGTTTGGTGCCCCTGTCAAATGCAAATGGGGGGCTGAGATGAGACTGAAAACTGCCACCGCCCGGAAATTTGCAGTGCATGGCGTCATGTGAAAGTGCTCCAGATGCAAGGACAAAACTGGGTTCCTGACATCTGCTCCCTGGATTGTGCGAAAAATGGGTGCAAAAGAACTGATTTCGGTTGTTTCTTTGTGGGCACAGGGGACAGATTATGAGCAAATTGCCCATGAGGCGGGTGTCTCATATAGACATGTGTGCGACCTGGGGACTCAATTGCGTGACTGCCTGCAGGATTACCTGCAGAATTATTGTGACACGCGCCAAGTGGGAGGGGTCGATGTGGTGTGCGAGATCGATGAAACGGAGTATGGCAGAAAAATGAAAAACCAAATCGGTCACAAAAGGGACATAAAAATGGATTGCTGGGGGGCAATCCAGCGTGATACTGGCAAAATCATCCTCCAGCCCTTCGACAAACCAGGCAAACAGCCTGACACTCGCTGCTTTGGACCCGCAAGGAAGGAGGAGGTGCTGCCACTCGTGGAGAAATTTGTGCAAAAGGGGTCAATCGTGTGTAGTGACCGACTCCGTGCCTATCGTGACAATCTGGGGAAAATGGGGTATAAATGGGCCGGAGTCAATCACAAGAGTGCAGAATTTATCCGTCACCACCCCATTTACACCTCCACGAACAAAAAAAAACTGCTGCCGGTGTCCTCGAACATGATCGATGGCTTGTGGGGCCCCCTCAAAGAGTTTTTTCACCAACATCGAGGGGTGCCACATCAACGATACCCATTATTGGCAGCGGAGTGCGAGTGGCGACACAATGCGCAGGGTTCAGACCTGTTCCTGGACCTGATTCGCATCTTCAAAATCGTATATTGACTCGCCACCACAGGTCCCCCACTGTCCCAACCGAGCCCGAAACCTATTTTTTTGTGTTTCCCGACCTCAAAATAGGGGGGGGGGTCCCTAGTCTTGCCCCAAGTCGCACACTAGGGTCCAGGGTGGGGGGGGGGGGAAATGCGCGTATTGGCCATATATATATATATATATATATATATATATATATATATATATATATATATATATATATATATATATATATATATATATATATATATATATATATATATATATATATATATATATATATATATATATATATATATCCTCCAATCTACACCCCTCTCCCAACTCTAGGTGGCTCCACCACACGCTTCTAAGGTACGTGCGAAGGGCACAAAGTGGTGCATACATGTGGTGGAAGGGGCTAAACTCGGTCAAAGCGGGCTCAAAACGGGCTAAAAACACCTGTTTGAGCATCCCCAATGGTTTGGGATCACTATTGAAAAAACGCGTTTTTGACCCACTTTTGACCCATTTTTGGTCCCAAAGTGGCCCATTTTCAAGGCATTTTGGGATTTTCCATGAGCCAAACTCCGTCGCCACGGGCTCAAAATGGGCTAAAACCACTTGTTTGAGCATCATAAATGGTCCGGGATCACTTTTGGAAAAACACGTTTTTGACCCATTTCTGACCCATTGTTGGTCCCAAAACGGCCCATTTCCAAGGCATTTTGGGATTTTCCATGGCCCAAAACGCGCCACCACGGGCTCAAAACGGCCTAAAAACACCTGTTTGAGCATCCCAAGTGGTCTAGGAACAACTTTGAAAAAAATGATTTTTTTCACCCCGGAGACCCTAGTGGACCCACCCTTGGGCCCCACTGTGCGTGGGCCCTCTAACTCCACGATACGTCCGAGAAACGGCCCAAAAAGGCGCCAAAAAGCCCCAAAATGTGCGCAATGTGCACCAGCGACCCGAAACCAAGAACGGGCCGTATCTTGGGCTACGTGCTTCAAAATCCGATTCCGAGGGCACCTAGTCCACCCGCAAACCCCCACTTTTTATGGTTTCCAAGCCTCAGAATGGCCCAACGAGACACGTAGACCCCCGTACTAGTGGTCACTTGGTGCAGCCGGAGGGCCGGCTAGCCCACACACAGTGGGGGCCAACGGTGGGTCTACCAGGGTCCCCGGGGCGAAAAAAGTCATTTTTTCCAAACTTGTTCCTAGACCACTTGGGATGCTCAAACAGGTGTTTTTAGGCCGTTTTGAGCCCGTGGTGGCACGTTTTGGGCCATGGAAAATCCCAAAATGCCTTGAAAATGGGCCGTTTTGGGACCAACAATGGGTCAAAAATGGGTCAAAGACGCGTTTTTCCAAAAGTGATCCCGGACCATTTGGGATGCTCAAACAAGTGTTTTGAGCCCATTTTGAGCCCGTTTTGACCGAGTTTAGCCCCTTCCACCACATGTATGCACCACTTTGTGCCCTTCGCAAGTACCTTACCAAGGCCAAGCTCTTTGTGGAGGACATGGTCCAGGTTGGGGAAGATGTGTATGCCCGCAGGAATCATCGGCTCACCCAGATCATGCAGCTGCCGATGCAAGATAGACGGAGGGCAGTGTCCGCGTTCCTGCGAGGTGACACACCATTCTGCCCGCCGGCAGGGAGGGTCCAACGGCGTCCGCCGTGGAACCCGTTCGACGGCCTCCCCAGCGACCTGCAGGCGACCTTTCGGAGGGCACCGCTGCACGTGCTGTTGGTGCCCAGGTCGTACATCGCGTACGAGGAGGCCATGTCCTTATTCCCTCACTCGATGGCGGCAGTGGCGCAGGCCTTTAGCCAGTGGATTGGTTCCTGGATGGCTCGGGACTTCCCGGCATTCAAGGAGTGGTCCCGCGTGGTATCGGCGCAGTCATGGGCCATGGTGCGTGGTACCATGGTGAGGGGCCCTGACGGCCAGAGTGCTCCCTGGCTCCAGGTGTACGCAGACCATCCCGCTGTGGGGAACGTCATGGGCCGGCCTCGCGAGGTGCTGCCGGTCTTTCAGCAGCCTCTGTGCAGTCTCCCAGTCCTGGCGGTAGCTGTTGTGCTCGACGTGGGTGCGTTGTGAGGTATGACCGGCAGCTGCGACGAGCCATTCCAGCGGTCACGGAGCGGCGGTCCATGGCCGTGTTCGTGGGCTCCAAACAGTTGGCACGGGTACAGGGCGACGACGCGCACCGCCACGTCACGGAAGCCATGTTCTCTCTGCCTGAGGGGGACGACCATGCACGTGGCTGCCGATGCCCGTCACACCCCTGACGCCCTAGGCCTCGCGGCGGTCGTTGAGGCTCGGGCGGGAGGACAACGCTTGGTTCTCGCGTCCGCCAGGGGCCCGGGGCTGGGCGGGGTTGATGTCATCGGGGAGATCATGCCGGACTATGGTTGGGAGCTCCTGACGCATGGCACACACAGCCCCAAAGTTGCGCGGTGGCCCCGGCTGCTTAAGAGCCTACCGGAGATGCCCAACGGACAACCAATACTCCGCCCGGTGTCCACGTGGGATGAAGCGAGACGCAGCCTGCTCAGTTGTGCCACAGCACGCGCGCTGGCAGGTGCTTTGCTCGGGCTCCAGGAAGCGTGCTGCGATGTGTGGCAGGACGTGTGGTCGCAGTGTTGTGATGGTAGCTGCGTTCCGTCGCGGTCTGTGCTTCCACAGCGATGCCACGGGTGCAGAGAGACGGCATCGGTTTGGGTGCATCAATGTGCCTCCGTGCCACTATGCGGGACATGTCGGGAGCGTGCCGATAGGGGGTGGCCTAAGGCGAGGTGGGCACTGCGGCACTCTGGACAGATGTCCTCAAGTGCCTGGAAGGCAATCCAGGGTGACCTGAGGAGCGTCCGGGTGGAAGGGGTACGATGCCCCGATGCGCCGACAGCAGCCCTGCCCCTGCTGCTGTGGTGGGCGGCTCTCGAGGGCGACGCACGGGTACTCTGGTTGTGGCATCACGGAGGAAATGGTGACGGCATGGTGGGGGCCGGGGGTAGTGCAGATTGACAGGGTATGGGAAATGTGGGTGCACCTGCCACCGTCCCTATGCTGGACGCAGCGGAGGGGGTGGCACCTGAGAAGCAGTGCCCTCATGGCCTGATTGTGCGGTACTGGCAGGCGGCGTATGACGGCCAACGCGATGTGACAGGTCGTGCCGGCCTGATGGTAAGCCGTACTGCCCCCGTGCATGAGGGGCGGACAGGGATGCTTCACCCGCCTGCCCCGGGACGCCGCATACAACAGTGAGGTGTCATGGGTCGTCCCGACCAGGGTAATAAGGCGCGAACCCTTGTAGGGTATTCCCATGGCACCGGGGTCTCTACTGGCGGCCTGGCTACGGCAATAACGGGGGTAGTTGCTCGGGATACTCCGGGGGTGCGCAGGTTTGTGTGGGGGCAAGCGACATCGTTGCCGGCGCTACGGTGCATGCGTTGCGACAACCCCTGGGCGTGTTACACGGGGTTGCGGGAGCAGCCTGCAGGCCCCGGACGCGGCGAAGTGTGCATCGAGGATTGCGACGGCGTGATCGTCAGGTGGACCGTATGGCGGGCGTACTTGAGATGGTGTGGCGGTCTGGGAGGAGCTATCACCAGGGGTACGCGGAGTTCAAGGTGACGGTGTACTGGCGTCATGCGGGTATGCGCGGCGGTACTTGGGTCCGTATGGTGGGGGTACAGGGGATACGCGGCGGTACTGGGGAACCGTACAGTGGGGGCGCTACGGGGTCGCATGGCGGTACTGGGGTGTCCCCCTGACCCCTCTAACAACTCAGGGGGCACGTAGGGGCATCCCCTGGCCCCGTTCACAAACTAGAGGGACCGTGCTTGAGGGCATGTACATAGTCTAACCGTCTGACCATGGCCTTGCGGTTGCGGTGGTGGCGGCTAGCAGGTGGCATCGGCGTGGCGACGGCGGTACTACGCGGCGTCGTAGCGTTGAGTATGCGGTCGCCTCTATATATGTAGCGACTTACTCCTTGGGGGCGCCTGTCCGGTCGGCTAGAGGCGGAGAGAGAGGAGGAGCAGCATGCAGAGTGGTCCGGGGGGTGACGCGCGGGCCAATGCTATAAGTAGGCTCGCCACGTCGTCGGTGGGGGCCGAACCTGCGGCCTGGCCGCTGCTGTGGCCGAAGTGGCGCAACCACGGGAGCTGGCCAATCGGTGTAGGTAAGGGTCAAGGGTAGGCGCCAGGGCAATGTATGTGGGCCAGATGAGGTGGACCTAGTTACCACAGCCCGGGGCGAGCCTCTGGTGGGTACCCCTACAGGGGGTCGATAATCAAGCTACGGCACCCACCAGCCCGAATCCCAGCCAGCGATATTCACGGGTTGCGCCACTCCCGTCGCGGGCCGGCCGGCGTCCCCCCCTGTAGACCCTCTTGTTATATTATACGTGGGCAAGCGGATGCCTCCAAGCTGATTGGGTACTGGCCCCTGACATGGAGTGCCGGCACGGTATATATCCGGGGTATGGGTGCAGCTCAGGGCCACAAGGACGTAGAGTTACTACCATGTTTTTGTACTATACTAGGGGACTGGTGCGGTGGGTCGGCGGCGCACATTATGGGGACAACCAGGCGATGAAGGCTGAGGGCCACGCTAGGATGGAGCCTCCCAGAAATCCTGGCTATGCATCTACGGGTTATTGCATGCTGGCAGTGGGATACGTGGAGTCAGGGGTGGTGGGCATTTACGAGTACGCGGCTAGCAATGGATTACGTGGGGTCACGGGTGATGGAGGTCTCCACGGTGGCGGGGGCACGCGAACAACGGAGGATTCGCTCTTGCTTCGCCGCATGCGTGCTGCTTTGTACCTTGGTTGCCGCTTTGCGCCCGAAGGAGACGCCCTTGCTTTCTGCTTGTTGCAATGCTGCTGCGTGGCTGTGCCTTGCCCCTTTACCCTCGGCGAACAAACGGGCCAGCGTCCGTCGCCGTTGCTAATGCTAAGGCTTTGCAGGCTTATATATATATATATATATACATATATATAGATATATATATACATATAATATATATATATATATATATATATACATATATATATATATATATACATATATATACATATATATATATATATATATATATATACATATATATACATATATACATATATATATATATATATATACATATATATATATATATATATATGTATATGTATATATATATATATATATATATACATATATATACACACATATATATATATATATATATACATATATATTACTACACCCCTCTCCCCTTAAATCTAGCTAACAAGCAACAACAACAAGCAACAAGCAACAACAACACGTCTCCGTGCCGTTTTGGCCATTGCTCCGTCCCAACGCTTCGGATCTTTTCCCCATGTGGCCATCTTGGAGCCTAGGTGGTGGCCTTGCCAAATCCAAGTTTTGAGCCAAAAACTCACCGGTGGCGGCCCGGGGCGGTGCCAAAGTTGGGAGGTGCCCTCCCAAATCTGCGCAGTTTTGGGCCAAAAACAGCCATTTTTCGCCCAAAACAGCCCTAGTAAGGGTTCAAAACAGCCAAACGAAGGCAAACGGCTGCTACACTCCACGTGCGGCTTGACGTTCTCGTGACCAAGGGACCTTTGGTGCCCTCTAACTCCACGATATGTCCGAGAAACGGCCCAAAAAGGCGCCAAAAAGCCCCAAAAACTGCGCAATGTGCACGAGCACCCCAAAACCAAGAACGGGCCGTATCTTGGGCTACGTGGCTCCAAAACGAATTCCGAGGGCACCTAGTCCACCCGCAACCCCCCACTTTTTATGGTTTCCAAGCGTCAAAATCGCCCAACGAGACACGTAGACCCCCCGTACCAGTGGTCACTAAGTGCAGCCGGAGGGCCGGCCAGCCCACGCACAGTGGGGGCCAACGGTGGGTCCACCAGGGTCCCCGGGGCGAAAAAAATCATTTTTTCCAAAGTTGTTCCTAGACCACTTGGGATGCTCAAACAAGTGTTTTTAGGCCGTTTTGAGCCCGTGGTGGCGCGTTTTGGGCCATGGAAAATCCCAAAATGCCTGGAAAATGGGCCATTTTGGGACCAACAATGCGTCAAAAATGGGTCAAAAACGCGTTTTTCCGAAAATGATCTTGGACCATTTATGATGCTCAAACAAGTGGTTTTAGCCCATTTTGAGCCCGTGGCGACGGGTTTTGGCTCATGGAAAATCCCAAAATGCCTTGAAAATGGGCCATTTTGGGACCAAAAATGGGTCAAAAATGGGTCAAAACCGCGTTTTCCCAAAAGTGATCCCGGACCATTTGGGATGCTCAAACAAGTGTTTTCAGCCCGTTGTCAGCCCGTTTTGACCGAGTTTAGCCCCTTCCAGCACATGTATGCACCACTTTGTGCCCTTCGCACGTACCTTAAAGCCGTATGGTGGAGCCACCTAGAGTTGGGAGAGGGGTGTAGATTGGAGGATATATATATATATATATATATACATATATATATATATATACATATATATATATATATACATATATATATATATACATATATATATATATATATATATATATACATATATATATATATATATACATATATATATATATACATATATATATATATATATATATATATATATATATATATATATATATATATATGTATATATATATATATATATATATATATATATGTATATATATATATATATATATATGTATATATATATATATATATATATGTGTGTGTGTGTGTGTTTGTGTGTGTGTGTGTGTGTGTATGTATATATATGCCGGGCGCGGAGCGTCTGCTGGCGACGGCCAGGGCGGCACAGGTGCAGCAGCCAGCCGGCAACAACAAGGACTGTGGCGTGTGCGCCCTCATGTCCACCGTCGGTACCCTCCTCAGGGTACCAAGACCGCGCAACCTCCTGTCCGCGCTGGACAGGCGGAGGGTGGCGGCGGTAGTCCTCAACAGGGACATGGGGCCCATCGCGCGTCTGCCGTCCCTGGGGGAGCTGCCTGCAGCGGTGCTGGATGCCCTGCCGGCGCCCCGCACACCCTTGGACGTGGCGGGCGTCCAGCACAGCGCGGGGTTGCCCGGGGCGCGCATGCAACATGCCCTGCTGTGTATGGCGGCGGCAGCGGACGGGGGGATGTCCATGCTGATGACGGTGTCCCTGCAGCACGTGCGGGACGCGATCTAGCAGCAGCGGATGCATGCCCCTCGGCCGTGGGAAGAAAGCGCCAAGCGGTGGCTGCGGGTGGAGAGCGTGCCTTCCACCCATACGGTGGGCGTGGCGGATATGGGGCGGCTGGTGGTGTTGGACGGGGCGGAGTATTGGGCCTGTGTTCGGGTGGAAACAGGGGGGCTGGAGTGGGTTGTCGTCACCGCGTGCCGGCTCACGAGGCAGCAGTCCAGGGGCCTAGCCTGCTACAGGGTGTTCCGGGAGTGCCTCAGGGAGCTAGGGCCGGTGCGCAGGGCACACACGTGCACGGCCGAGGACATCCCGCCGGCGCCGGCGGTCTTCGTGGAGGTCACGCGATCGCCGGCGATCCAGGGGCAGGACGTCTGGCCCATAGCCCCGAGCAACATGTGGCAGGCTGAGCATGCAGCTGTCATGTGCAGGGCGCTGCAGGGTCACGCAGCGGCCCTCCCCAGGGCCCCGGCAGCGCAGTCCTCCAGCAACAAGCCGGCAGCCTCGCTGGCACTGCTGCATAGCGTGTCGCGGGCGTGGTGCTGGGTTGTGGCGGCATTGGAGCCCCACTCCTCGGCACTGCGCATGTACAACCGCGGAGAGGGCACGGTGCTCACGGTCCGCCCCGCCGACCTGGAGGCCCTGCACCTTAGCGCACTGAGTGGCGACGGGGGCGAGGCGTTGTACCTCCAAGGGACCGTGGCAGGCGCGGCCGCGACACGCTTCCGCCGGCAGAGCGGAGGAGATGCCCTCCGCCTGGTCATGGCGGAGAACATGGGGCCGTGGCTCCGGGCGTTCTCCACGTCCAGGTGGAAGGTCGAGGGCGACCGGGAGAAGTTCGCCGACGCGTGGCGCCGCAGGGTGGAGGAGCAGTTTCCCGTGGGGTGAATGCTGCACCTGCCGGTACGGACTGCGGCATCCCCGGCCGCGGCGGCGAGGCCGGCCCCGAAAGCAGCGCCCAAGCCGCCGCCCAAGAGGAGCCCCCCGCCTCAGTATGGCGCCTATGCCAACATTCGGTACGTGCTGCAGCACTTCGGCGGTGACTTGGCCACGGAGCAGCATGGGTCGAAGACGATCAACGTCTGCCCCTGGTCTCGGCTTGATGGGGCTGGTCACTGCACATGGAGAGCTGGCAAGCACTGCCGGCCCACCCACCTCCACCCCAAGGACCTGCTGGACCACATTTAGCGGGACCATGCGGGTGATCCGGCGCAACGGGACCAGGCGCTGGCCATGCTGGCTGGCGTTATGCCGGGGGGCCAGGCGGGGCCTCCAGGTCGGCGGGGCGGACCGTGAGCACCGTGCCCTCTCCGCGGTCGTACATGCGCAGTGCCGAGGAGTGGGGCTCCAATGCCGCCACAACCCAGCACCACGCCCGCGACACGCTATGCAGCAGTGCCAGCGAGGCTGCCGGCTTGTTGCTGGAGGACTGCGCTGCCGGGGCCCTGGGGAGGGCCGCTGCGTGACCCTGCAGCGCCCTGCACATGACAGCTGCATGCTCAGCCTGCCACATGTTGGTCGGGGCTATGGGCCAGACGTCCTGCCCCTGGATCGCCGGCGATCGCGTGACCTCCACGAAGACCGCCGGCGCCGGCGGGATGTCCTCGGCCGTGCACGTGTGTGCCCTGCGCACCGGCCCTAGCTCCCTGAGGCACTCCCGGAACACCCTGTAGCAGGCTAGGCCCCTGGACTGCTGCCTCGTGAGCCGGCACGCGGTGACGACAACCCACTCCAGTCCCCCTGTTTCCACCCGAACACAGGCCCAATACTCCGCCCCGTCCAACACCACCAGCCGCCCCATATCCGCCACGCCCACCGTATGGGTGGAAGGCACGCTCTCCACCCGCAGCCACCGCTTGGCGCTTTCTTCCCACGGCCGAGGGGCATGCATCCGCTGCTGCTAGATCGCGTCCCGCACGTGCTGCAGGGACACCGTCATCAGCATGGACATCCCCCCGTCCGCTGCCGCCGCCATACACAGCAGGGCATGTTGCATGCGCGCCCCGGGCAACCCCGCGCTGTGCTGGACGCCCGCCACGTCCAAGGGTGTGCGGGGCGCCGGCAGGGCATCCAGCACCGCTGCGGGCAGCTCCCCCAGGGACGGCAGACGCGCGATGGGCCCCATGTCCCTGTTGAGGACTACCGCCGCCACCCTCCGCCTGTCCAGCGCGGACAGGAGGTTGCGCGGTCTTGGTACCCTGAGGAGGGTACCGACGGTGGACATGAGGGCGCACACGCCACAGTCCTTGTTGTTGCCGGCTGGCTGCTGCACCTGTGCCGCCCTGGCCGTCGCCAGCAGACGCTCCGCGCCCGGCATATATATACATATACACACACACACACACACACACACACACACATATATATATATATACATATATATATATATATATATATACATATATATATATATATATATATATATATATATATATATATATATATATATATATATATATATATATATATATATATATATATATATATATATATATATATATATATATGTATATATATATATATGTATATATATATATATATATATGTATATATATATATATATATATGTATATATATATATATGTATATATATATATATGTATATATATATATATATATATGTATATATATATATATATATATATATATCCTCCAATCTACACCCCTCTCCCAACTCTAGGTGGCTCCACCATACGGCTTTAAGGTACGTGCGCAGGGCACAAAGTGGTGCATACATGTGCTGGAAGGGGCTAAACTCGGTCAAAACGGGCTGACAACGGGCTGAAAACACTTGTTTGAGCATCCCAAATGGTCCGGGATCACTTTTGGGAAAACGCGGTTTTGACCCATTTTTGACCCATTTTTGGTCCCAAAATGGCCCATTTTCAAGGCATTTTGGGATTTTCCATGAGCCAAAACCCGTCGCCACGGGCTCAAAATGGGCTAAAACCACTTGTTTGAGCATCATAAATGGTCCAAGATCATTTTCGGAAAAACGCGTTTTTGACCCATTTTTGACGCATTGTTGGTCCCAAAATGGCCCATTTTCCAGGCATTTTGGGATTTTCCATGGCCCAAAACGCGCCACCACGGGCTCAAAACGGCCTAAAAACACTTGTTTGAGCATCCCAAGTGGTCTAGGAACAACTTTGGAAAAAATGATTTTTTTCGCCCCGGGGACCCTGGTGGACCCACCGTTGGCCCCCACTGTGCGTGGGCTAGCCGGCCCTCCGGCTGCACTTAGTGACCACTGGTACGGGGGGTCTACGTGTCTCGTTGGGCGATTTTGACGCTTGGAAACCATAAAAATTGGGGGGTTGCGGGTGGACTAGGTGCCCTCGGAATTCGTTTTGGAGCCACGTAGCCCAAGATACGGCCCGTTCTTGGTTTTGGGGTGCTCGTGCACATTGCGCAGTTTTTGGGGCTTTTTGGCGCCTTTTTGGGCCGTTTCTCGGACATATCGTGGAGTTAGAGGGCACCAAAGGTCCCTTGGTCACGAGAACGTCAAGCCGCACGTGGAGTGTAGCAGCCGTTTGCCTTCGTTTGGCTGTTTTGAACCCTTACTAGGGCTGTTTTGGGCGAAAAATGGCTGTTTTTGGCCCAAAACTGCGCAGATTTGGGAGGGCACCTCCCAACTTTGGCACCGCCCCGGGCCGCCACCGGTGAGTTTTTGGCTCAAAACTTGGATTTGGCAAGGCCACCACCTAGGCTCCAAGATGGCCACATGGGGAAAAGATCCGAAGCGTTGGGACGGAGCAATGGCCAAAACGGCACGGAGACGTGTTGTTGTTGCTTGTTGCTTGTTGTTGTTGCTTGTTAGCTAGATTTAAGGGGAGAGGGGTGTAGTAATATATATGTATATATATATATATATGTGTGTGTATATATATGTATATATATATATATATATATATATATATATACATATACATAAATATATATATATACCGGCCTGCAGGACCCTCAGGGTGTGGTGCACTCGGAGAATCAGTGGCGTCACCACGGGTATCATGCGTACCCAGGGATGGATGCCCAGGCGGCGTCGGCGGCAGCGGTGCGCGGCGGGCTCTTGATTGCCCTTCGGGCGGACATGTTCGCCGCGGAGGAACTTCGAGACGTCGTGGACATCGTGCCGGGCAAGGCCATGGCCCTCGATGTGGTGACCGCAGGTGGCACCCTCACGGTCATCAACGTCCACGGCCCGGGCAGCGGCGGCGACTCCTGGGCGTCTAAGGCGTCCTTCTGGGCTGACGTGGCCATGTACGCGGCGGCCAAGAGCGCGGGTGGCACCAGGGCCGTGCTCCTAGGAGGGGACTTCAACGTGTGGCTGGAGTCCCCGTGGCACCCCACCACGAGGAGGTTCCAAGCCCTGTGGGAACAGTGTGGTTTCCACAGGGCAGGCCCGGAACGGGAGGAGGACAGGAGGCCCACGAGGGCAGGGCACCGACGGGACTCCTTCCTTCTGAACTCGCCTCTGGTCCCTTGGGCGGCGCGTGAGCGCCCACACTTGGCGCCGGGGCGGTCTCCAGCGTTGCTGGGGTTGGATCATGGCCCTGTGGTCCTGGACCTCCCGCTGGCGGTGGCCGGCAAAGAGAGGGTCACCAGGATGGCCTACTCGCACGCCCAAGGCAGGCTGCATGCCATATGGCCGGACTCCCTGGGGGTTCGTGAGGCGGCGGCGGCAATACTGCAGAAGGCCTGCGGGGATCGGCGGCTGCAAGTGTGGCTCTCGTCGGACCAGGACACTGCCACCATGGGCACGTCGGAGGTGCAGGCGGTCTTTGACCTGTTCTACGCCTTCCGTGATGACGTGTCCAGGGTCACGGGAGTGCGCATGCCATCGGGCGTGGACCCGCAGTACCCGTACGGGCAGGCGGAGACGGAGGCGTCACTGGCCCAGGTCCTCTCGGATCAGCAGGCCCTGGCCTGGCGCGCCCATGAGCTGTGGCAACAAGACGCGGCGGCGGCCGGACTCCACTCCCAGGAGGCCTTGCTACAGCACCTCCGGCGGGTGGACCCCGACCTATCCCCCGCTTCGGTGGAGGACCTACGTGCCGCGTTGGACCAACAGCTCCACCAGCTAGAGACACGCGTGGAGGAGCTGCGGGGTTTCCTCAGGAGCAACAGGCGCCGGTCCATCAAGGACTATTGGCGGGGCAGGGTGCCAGATCTGCACCTCCGATGGACGGCGATACGGGGGGCCATCAACGTGGTGAACTATGCCCCGTCGGGCCTGTGGTCCCTACGCGTCCGCGAGTCGGAGAAGGTGCTCTTGGAGGCCTCGGACGTCATTGCCGAGGTCGAGAGGTACTGGGAGGCGCTGTACGCCAAGCGGCCAGTGAACCTGCCGGCCTTCGAGCGGCTGGTCCGGGCCCACATTCCCAGGGGGGTGCCTGAGGAATGGAGGTCGGTGCAGGACTACACCCTGCAGGACCTTAAAGACGCCGTGAGGCAGGCCCTGGCGGACGACAAAGCTCCGGGGTCCAACCGGGTCACGGCTGCCCTCATAGCAGAGCTGCCTGAACCGGTGCAGGGGCTCCTGGTGCACGCGTACAGGGCTATCCTGCGGGGTGCGGACGTCCCGGAGTCCTGGCACGAGGCCATTATCTGGCTGATGCCCAAGGGCACAGCCACGGGCAACCTGGACGAGTACAGGCCGATAGCGCTGGGGCAGCAAGACATGCGAATGCTCATGACTCCCCTCATGCGGAGGTTCACAGCTGTCCTGGCACGCAAGGGACTAGCTGCGGATTGGCAGTTCGGAGCCATGCCGGGCTCCACGGCGGTTGCCCCGGTGTTCCTGGCCCAGCGCAGGCTGCAGCGTGGGCAGGAGGAAAACCACGTCCTGGCCTTCGATGTGTCAAAAGCTTTTGACACGGCGCCGCACGGGGCGCTGGCGCTCCTCCTGCGCCACATGGGAGTCCCGGAAGAGCTCATCAGGCTCTTCCACACCCTCGGCTGCGGGTCTCTGGTGCGCATCGTCACTGCGCACCGCCCGACGCCGGGCATTCGGCTCCACAGGGGCCTGCGGCAGGGCAGTGCGGAGAGCGCTGTGCTCTACCTCCTCCTCTTAGAACCTCTCCTGCGGAGCCTTGCCTGCAAGGCGCGGGGAGATGCTCGCCACGCGGTGCCACCCCTCGTGCAGGCGTACTGTGATGACCTCCTGTTGATAGCGCACTCCCTGCCGCAATTCCTGGAGTATGCAGCGGCGATAGCGCGATATCTCACGGACATGGGCATGTCCCTCAACGTGGGCAAATGCGCCTATGCCAATGCTGCTCGCATCCATTCGATCATGGTGTGCCTGAGCCAAGGGAACACGGCGGCCCCATGGGTATGCTTATGTGCCAAGGGCACAGTACCATACGTGGGCGTGCGCCTCGATCCCAGGGGGGTGGCGACCATGAAGGAGGAACATGTACTCCGGTGTGAAGCTCTGCTGGGCTGGTGCAAGAACACGTTGGGGCCGGCGTCGGTGCCTCATGAGGTGATGGCGGCTGTGGTTGGAGGCATCGTGCGGTACGCGGCGCCCTACCTGTCCGACACGGCAGAGGCGGTGATCAAGCTGAATACTGCCCTCAAGGCTGCGGCCCTGCAATTCGAGAAGCTGCCCAAGGACCTGTCCAACGTAGCGGTGCGGTCGGGTCATGGGTTACGGTTGGCGGATGTCCAGGTTATCTGCCGCGACTCCGTCGTGGCGACCATGGCTCAGCTCACCCACCACAGGTCGACGACAGTCCGGGATGAGCTGCGGGCCATGCTCCGGGAAATGCACGTGCAGTACGGAGTGTGCGGGCAGTTCATGGTGCCCTCTGCGTCATTCGCCACGCACGCTGGCAATACGTGGGTGGACAGGGTACTCCGCGGATGGGGACGTTGCGCGTAGGACTTCTCATGCCATCATCAGTGTACTCGTGTGTACAAGCCCATCTGCCGCAAGTGTAGTGGGCAGGACGGAAGTGGGTGTCCCAATCCTATACCTTCAAGGGTAGAGACATCTGCGTTCTCTCGGGGCCCCGCACAGATGCGGCGGTACAGTCCCTGGCTGATCCCGCAAATGACCTCCTGCATGCGCGGCTCCCCTGTCCTGCGCCTGGGCATTGGGCTGTCCAGCTCCAGGAGTGTCATGAGGACCACCTGCACCTTCCGCACGCAGGAGTAGGGCCCCATCAGCTGGACCACGTGTGGTTCACGGGGCTCCGCGACGTCTTCCGGCCGCAGCTGCCCAGCCCGTTGACTCACCGGCTACTTCACCCGGTGCGCCGAAAGAAGGCCAGCAAACGCAATAGACAGTCCACTGCGGGGGACGTGTATGTGGTGGGCGGGTACAGGGAGGAAGGATGGCACCCGGCCAACCCGGGGCTATCCATGCCGTTCGTCGCGCTAGCCGCCCTCCTGTTTTTGTTGGGGGACGTCTTTGAGGGTTACCAACAGCAAGACGATCCGGCGTCCGTCCCCCTACTCACTCCACACGCCGGGGGCGGCATAAACCCGTCACCACTGTGGGTTGTGCACGGGCGGCCAGCGTTTTCTAGGGCATGCGCGGCGGTGCACGGGTGCAGCGAGTGGGCAATTGTCCTTCTGCTACCAGCAGGCCCTGTCCCGGATCCGGATGAGTACTCGGTCCCGGAAGTGGTTCGGATGTCCAACGTGCCGCACGATCCGCACGTCGCCGTCGCGTCGTTGCGTGATGGCGGCGCGGTGGAACAGGGATCTGTGGTGGTGTACCAGCCCTCCTGCTCCGCAACGGTTTGGGGGGCGGAGTATACCACCGCCTTGGACGCCATCAAGTCAGTCTGTGGATGTGACCTGGCCTGGAGACCACATGCGGTGTATCGGCCGAAGGTAGTCCTGTCCCCGGAGCTCACGGCCTCCAGTGCGGCGTCCCTTGGAAGAGTGGTGCAGAGCCCCCACTCCGACGTGGCGTGGCTCGAACCCCACCGGTACTGCTGGGTGCCGGTGGCGACTAAAGTCACATCGTCTGACGCATCGCCCCAGGGAGACGACGCCACAAACGTGGCGGTGGCCAGCCACGGAATCCCCACGTGGACGGGTGCCATCTACGGCACGGTCCCGGAGGCACAGATCATCGGCGCGGCGGCGTACCTGTTGCACACGCCCCCGTCAGCGTGCACGGTGCACGTGGTGGATGCGTCCATCATAGGAGCGCATCTCCGCAGGGCGTAGGAGGCCCTGTACCGTGGCATCAAGGGGCCGACATCACATCTGGTCAACCAGCACGCACTGAGCTGGATAGTGGAGGGGCTGCGGCGGCTGCCACGCCGAGTCGGGGGGCCACACCACTGGGTGGTGAGGCAGAGCTCGCACTTGGCGGCGGTCCCGCTCGAGGCACCGGACTCTGCCGCGGCCCGTGCAATGGCCCCGCCTGTCCATCTCGTCCTACCAAAGGAGCACGCCATCCTCTTGGTGCCGGGGGATAATGGAGGGCTCGAGCCGCGTGTGCCATCCATGCAAGCCCTTCAGCAAGTCCGGGAGATGGAGTGGCGTTCGCTAGCGGCACGCACCAGGGCGCACACGCCACTGGCTGGCGCCTGAGAGGCGGTGCCCCTGGGAGCAGTACACCACGGCCCAACGCACAAAAATATGCTGCGGGCACGTGACGGTCGCTTGTCCACAATGCAGGTCATGCGACGGTGGAGACAGAAGCTCACGTGTATGGCAATACCGGCCCACCCCTGTATCTTGTGTGGGGGGCCGGAGGAGGACATTGGCCACATGCGCCTGCTGTGTGCGCGGGACGAGGAGGTGGCAGGGCTCCTGTGCAGGCGTGTGGAGGAGTTCACGGCGGAGCTACCCCTGACAGACAGGGCGGTGGAGTTCGTGGCGTGGAGGGAGCACGGCAGCAGGTGGACTGAATCCCCGATAGCGGGTGTCGTCCCCGGGGACCTGAAGCGGCTGTTCGCTGCGGTGCGAGCGGCATCGTCCCGGGGCCCTGCCAAGGCCAGGCTCTTTGTGGAGGACATGGTCCAGATTGGGGAAGATGTGTATGCCCACAGGAACCATCGGCTCACCCAGATCATGCAGCTGCCGATGCAAGATCGAAGGAGGGCGGTATATGCGCGTTCCTGCGAGGTGACACACCCTTCTGCCCGCCGGCAGGGAGGATCCAACGGCGTCCGCCGTGGAACCCGTTTGCCGGCCTCCCCGGCGACCTGCGGGCAACCTTTCAAAGGGCACCGCTGCACGCACTGCTGGTGCCACGGTCGTGCATCGCGCACGAAGAGGGCATGTCCTTGTTCCCTCACTGGATGGCGGCGGTGGGGCAGGCCTTCAGCCAGTGGATCGGTTCCTCGGTGGCGCGGGACATCGCGACATTCAGGGAGTGGTCCCGCGTGGTGTCGGCGCAGTCGTGGGCCCTGGTGCGTGGTACCAAGGTGAGAAGCCCTGACGGCCAGAGTGATCCCTGGCTCCAGGTGTACGCCAACCATCCAGCTGTGGGGAACGTCATGGGCTGGCCTCGCGAGGTGCTGCCGGTCCTTCAGCAACCTCTGTGCAGTCTCCCAATCTTGGCGGTGGCTGTCGTACTTGACGTGGGTACGTTGTGGCTGTATGACCGGCAGCTGCGACGAGCCGTTCCAACGGTCACGGAGCGGCGGTCCATGGCAGTGTTAGTGGGCTCCAAGCAGCTGGCACGGGTATAGGGCGACGACGCGCAAGGCCACGTCACGGAGGCCATGTTCTCTCTGCCAGAGGGGGACGACCACGTGGCTGCCGATGCCCGTCACACCCTTGACACCCTGGGCCTCGCGGCGGTCATTGAGGCTCGGGCGGGAGGACAACGCTTGGTTCTAGCATCCGCCAGGGGCCCGGGGCAAGACGGGGTTGATGTCATCGGGGAGGTCTTACGGGACTGCGGTTAAGAGCTCCTGGAGTGGCACACACAGCCCCAAAGTTGCGCGGTGGCCCCGGCTGATTGCGGGCCTGCCGGTGATGCCCGACGGGCGACCGATACTTCGCCCGGTGTCCACGTGGGAGGAAGCGAGGCGCAGCCTACTCAGTTGTGCCACAGCACGCACGCTGGCGGGTGCTTTGCGCGGACTCCAGGACGCGTGCTGCGATGTATGGCAGGACGTGTGGTCGCAGTGTTGTGATAGTAGCTGCGTTCCCGCGCGGTCTGTGCTTCCACAGCGATGCCACGGGTGCGGAGAGACAGCGTCAGTTTGGGTTCATCAATGTGCCTCCGTCCCACTATGCGGGACATGTAAGGAGCGTGCCGATAGAGGGTGGCCTAAGGCGAGGTGGGCACTGCGGCACTCTGGGCAGATGTCCTCAAGTGCCTGGAAGACTATCCAGGATGGCCTGAAGAGCGTCCGAGTGGAAGGGGTACGGTGCCCTGGTGCGCTGTCGGCAGCCCTGCCCCTGCTGCTATGGTGGGCGGCTCTGGAGGGCGACTCGCGGGTACTCTGGTTGTGGCATCACGGAGGAAATGGTGACGGCGTGGTGGGGGCCGGGGGTGATGCAGATTGATGGGGTTAGGAATTGTGGGTGCACCTGCTACCGTCCCTACGCTGGACGCAGCGGAGGGGGTAGCGCCTCAGAAGCAGTGCCCTCATGGCCTGATTGTGCGGTACTGGCAGGCGGCGTATGACGGCCAACGCGATGTGACAGGTCGTGCCGGCCTGATGGTGAGCCGTACTGCCCCCGTGCATGAGGGTCGGACAGGGATGCTTCACCCGCCTGCCCCGGGTCGCCGCATGCAACAGTGAGGTGTCATGGGTCGTCCCGAACAGGGTAATAAGGCCCAAACCCCTGTAGGGTATTCCCATGGCACCGGGGTCTCCACTGGCGGCCTGGCTACGGCAGTATTGGGAGTGGTTGCTCGGGATACACCGGGGGGGCACGGAGTTGTCTGGGGGCGGGCGACATCGTTGCCGGCGCTACGGTGCACGCGTTGCGGCGCCCCCTGGGAGTGTTACACGGGGTTGCGGGGACAGCCTGCAGGCCCCGGGAGCGGCGACGAAGTGGTGATGGGCGCATAGAGGGATGTGACGGCGAGGTCGTCAGGTGGACTGTATGGCGGGCGTACTTGAGACGGCGTGGCAGCCTGGGAGGAGCACTCACGAGGGGCACGCGGAGTTCAAGGTGACGGTGTACTGGCGTCTTGGGGGTATACGCGGCGGAACTGGGGTCCGTACGATGGGGGTACGCGGCGGTACTGGGGAACCGTACTTTGGGGGAGCTGCGGGGATGCATGGCGGTACTGGGGTGTCCCCCTGACCCCTCTAACAACTCAGGGGGCGCGTAGGGGCATCCCCTGGCCCCGTTAACAAACTAGAGGGACCGTGCCTGCGGGCATGTACATAGTCTAACCTCTGACCATGGCCTTGTAGTTGCGGTGGTGCGTGTGGTGGCGGCTCGCAGGTGGCATCGGCGTGGTGACAGGGGTACTGCGCGGCGTCGTAGCGAAGAGTATGCGGTCGCCTCACCATTAGTAACGACTTACCCCTGGGGGGCGCCAGTCCGGTCGGCTAGAGGCGGGGAGGAGCAGCATGCTGAGTGGTCCGGGGGGTGACGTGCGGGCCAATGCTATAAGTAGGCTCGCCACGTCGTCGGTGGGGGCCGAACTTGCGGCCTGGCCGCTGCTGTGGCGGAAGAGGCGCAACCACGGGAGCTGGCCAATCAGTGCAGGTAAGGGTCAAGGGTAGGCGCCAGGGCAAAGTATGTGGGCCAGATGAGGTGCATCTGGTTACCACAGCCCGGGGCGAGCCTGTGGTGGGTACCCCTACAGGGGGTCGATAATCAAGCTACGGCACCCACCAGCCCGAATCCCAGCCAGCGATATTCACGGGTTGCGCCACTCCCGTCGCGTAGCGGCCGGCGTCCCCCCTGTAGACCCTCAAGTTATATTATACGTGGGCAAGAGGATGCCTCGAAGCTGATTGGGTTCTGGCCCCTGACAAGGAGTGCCGGCACAGTATATGTATCTGGGGTGTGGGTGCTGCACAGGGCCACAGGGACGTGGAGTTGATGCCGTGTTTCTGTACTATACTAGGGGACTGATGCGGTGGGTCGCAGGCATACATTGTGGGGACACGGGGGCGATGAAGGCTGAGGGCCAGGCTAGGCTGGAGCCTCCCAGAAATCCTGGCTCTGCATAAAAGGGTTATTGCGTGCTGGCAGTGGGATATGAGGAGTCAGAGGTGGTGGGTATTTACGAGTACGCAACTGACAGTGGTTTACGTGGGATCACGGGTACTGGACGTCTCCACGGTGGCGGGGGTACGCGAACAACGGAGAGTCCGCTCTTGCTTCGCCGCATGCGTGCTGCTTTGTGCCTTGGTTGCCGCTTTGCGCCGGACGGAGAAGCCTTTGCTTTCTGCTTGTTGCGATGCTGCTACATTGATGTGCCTTGCCCCCTTACCCCCGGCGAACAAACGGGCTAGCGTCCGTCGCCGTTGCTAATGCTAACGCTTTGCAGTCGCCACTGCCCCCAAAGCCTGGTTGACCGGTATCCCCGGTCCTCTGGGTCCTCCGTCATGCTGTGGGCCACCTCAGGCAGCCCTGGGACCCACGGGATCGAGCGAGGCAGGAACCACCTGGCGGCGCAAGATGCCCGGTAACTCCAGTAGACGGCATGATAAGTGGTTATGACTATGACTATGACTATATATACATACATATATATATATATATATCTATATATATATATATATATATATATATATATATATATATATATATATATATATATATATATATATATATATATATATATATATATATATATATATATTGTCTATTTTTTTTCGTCTCTTGCAGGTTTTTGTGATGGATCCCCCCCGGCGACCAGGCGCCGCGGGGGGTACAGTGAAACCCTGGCCGGGGGGCAGCCGGGGCCTGCCAGGGCCGCGCCCCCCGCGACATTTGGACGGGTCACCCGCGGCAGCGGCTCCTGCGGGGGCCGTGAGAGCGGCGGGTGGCCGCAGCGTGCGGCTGCCGGGGAGCAGTATGTCAAGCAGTATATCAAGCAGTACGATGTCATGAGTAATACAAGAGATGGCCCAAAAGGTGAAACCGGCAAGGTGCATGTTGTGTATAATGCATGCAAATTGTTGTGCAAAGTGCTTGCATGGTGCGCGTGTGCCAGTGCGTGCATGGACAGAGGGGGCAGGAGGATGACGGGGGGGTGGGGTCAGGGCGCTAGGAGGCAGGACCCCGAGCAGCCGGCCACAGAGGTAGAAAGGTGAACGGTGGGGCAGGGCATAGTATGCCTCGTAAAGTGTTGTGCATAGTGTCCTCGCGTAGTATTGTGCATCTTGCACGTCAGTATCTCCTCCACCCTGGTGAAGCCTTCGACCCTCTGGTTTTGGCTGACGATCCCGACACTTTCGCTGAGCTGGAGGTGAAGGAGATCAAGAACGGCTGCTTGGTTATATTCTCTGTGTTCGGCTACTACGTGCAGGCCATCGCGACAAGAGAGGGTCCTGTTGAGAGCTGGGCCCCCCACATCGCCGACCCATTTGCCGTGAAAGGTATGACCAGCGCCAATGTTACCCTGCCTCTTCGCTTTTTCTCCTGTGGCCATGTTCGCCACCGCTGCCTGGTATGGCCCTGAGCGCAACAAGTGGTTGGGCCCATTTTCTAATGCCTCCTCCCCTGACTGCCTCACTGGTGAGTACCCTAGTGACTGCGGTTGGGACGCCGCCGGTTTGGCTACTGACCCTACTACCTTCGCCGCCGCGTACCATGAGGCCGACTTGACCCACGCTCGTTGGGCTATGTTGGGCACTTTGGGCTGCTTGACCCCTGAGTTGTTGGCCGAGTACGCTGGTGTGCAGATCGATGAGCCCGTGTGGTTCAAGGATCGTGCTCATATCTTCCCTGAGAGCGGTCTGGACTACCTTGGCAGCTCCCGCCTAGTGCACTCCCACTCCATCCTTGCTGGCAGGCCTATTGTGTGCAGGGTGGTCCGCTGCACCAGAATCTGCATTTGCTCCACCCTAGTGAGGCCTTCGGCCCTCTGGTTTTGGCTGACGACCCTGACACTTTCGCTGAGCTGAAGGTGAAGGAGATCAAGACCGGCTGTTTGGCTGTGTTCTTTACATTCGGCTACTACGTGCAGGCCATCGCGACCGGAGAAGGTCCTGTTGAGAGCTGGGCCCCCCACATCGCCGACCTATTCGCCATGAAAAGTATGGCCAGCGCCAATGTTGCCCTGCTGGCTCCTTTCCCGGTGGCAACGTTCGCCACCGCTGCCTGGTATGGCCCCGAGCGCAACAAGTGGTAGGGCCCATTCTCTGATGCCTCCTCCCCTGACTACCTCACTGGTGAGTACCGTGCAGACTACGGTTGAGGCGCCGCCGGTTTGGCTGCTGACCCTACCAACTTCGCCGCCGCGTACCATCCACGCTCGTTGGGCTATGTTGGGCACTTTGGGCTGCTTGACCCATGAGTTGTTGGCCAAGTACGCTGGTGTGCAGATCGATGGGTCTGTGTGGTTCAAGGCTGGTGCTCATATCTTCCCCGAGGGCGGTCTGGGCTACCTTGGCAGCTCCAACCTGGTGCACGCCCAGTCCATCCTTGCTATTGCGGCCCGCCGGCTTGTCCTGATGGGTGCCTTTGAGGCCTACCGTGTGAAGGGTGGTCCTCTGCGCGTGGATCTGTATCTCCTCCACCCTGGTGAAGCCTTCGACCCTCTCGTTTTGGCTGACGACCCTGACACTTTCGCTGAGCTGAAGTTGAAGGAGATCAAGAACGGCCGTTTGGCTATATTCTCTGTGTTCGGCTACTACGTGCAGGCCATCGCGACTGGTGAGGGTCCCGTTGAGAGCTGGGCCTCCCACATCGCCGACCCATTCGCCGTGAAAGGTATGACTAGCGCCAACGTTACTCTGTTCACCCCTACCCCTATGGCCATGTTCGCCACCGCTGCGTGGTATGGCCCAGAGCGCCACAAGTGGTAGGGCCCAATCTTTGATGCCTCCACCCCTGACTACCGCACTGGTGAGTACCCTGGTGACTACGGTTGGGACTTCGCCGCATACCGTGAGGCCGAGTTGATCCACGCATGTTGGGCTATGTTTGGCACCTCGGGCTGCTTGAAGCCTGAGTTGTTGGCCAAGTACGCAAGTGTGCAGTTCGATGCGCCTGCGTGGTTCCAGGCCTTCTGAGTGTTTAACAGTGTTTAACAGGTGGCCAAGGTGCGTGTCGTGCGACGTGCTTCGCAAGCTGTCATGCATCGTGCTTCGCATAGTGCGCGAGAACCACCGGAGGGGGCAGAAGCAGGGCAACCAGAAGGCAGGAAAAGGTGAGGGCATTAGCAACATAGGTGCCCAAACAACGGGCGCGGGAAGGGAGAGGGAGGGGCGAGGGGGCGAGTTAAGCTACGCACATTGCTTGCATAGTGCGTGCGCAGACAGATGGGGCAGAAGAAGGACGGAGGGGCGGGGACAGAGCGCCAGGAGGTGGGACGCCGCACGGCCAGGTGCGGGGATGAAGGGTGGGGCAGGGCAGGGTGGGCCTCGTATGGTGTCCCGCGTAGTGCCTGTAGTAATGAACTGGCCTGAGGTGCTGCACGGCCGCTGGGCTATGTTGGGTACACACTGGTGCGAGACCTCCGAGCTGCTGCAGCAGTACAGTGCTATCGGCAATGGCGCGAGCAAAGGTGTGTGGTTGAAGGCTGGTGCCTCCACCCCTCACTTCCTTACTGGTGAGTACCCTGGTGACCTCGGTTGGGACGCCGCCGGTTTGGCCGCAGACCATACCACCTTCGCCGCATACTGTGAGGCCGAGTAGATCCACGCTCGTTGGGCTATGTAGGGCACTATGGGGTGCTTGACCCCAGAGTTGTTGGCCAAGTACGCTGGAGTGCAATCCGATGCGTCTGCGTGGTTCTAGGCTTTCAAGGTGTTTAACAAGCGTCCAAGGTGCGTGTCGTGCGACGTGCTTCGCAACTTGTCATGCATAGTGCTTCGCGTAATGCGCGAGAACCGCCGGACGGGGCGGAAGCACGGCAACCGGAAGGCAGGAGAAGGGGAGGGCAACAGCAACACATGTGCCCAAACAAGGGGCGCGGAGAGGGAGAGGGGGGGGGGGGGACGGGTTTGCATCGCACATTGCACGCCCAGTGCGTGCACAGACAGAGGCGGCAGGAGAAGGACGGAGGGGCGGGGACAGGGTGCAAGGAGGTAGGACGCCGCACGGCTTGGTGCAGGGGTGACGAGTGGGGCAGGGTAGGGTGTGCCTCGTATAGTGTCCTACGTCGTACTTTAGTAATAAAGTGGCATGAGGTGGTGCGCGGCCGCTAGGCATACTCTGGTGCCTGATCCCTCAGCTGCTGCAGAAGTACAGTGCTATCGACAATGGTGCCAGTAAAGGTGTGTGGTTCAAGGCTGGTGCCATGGTCTTCGAGTTTTATGGCTTGAACTACATGGGTCCCCCCGTGTTGGTGCGCGCCCAATCCATCCTTGCCGTGTTGGCCTGCCAGGTTGTCCTGATGGGTGCCATCGAGGCTTGACGTGTGAACGGTGGTCCATTCGGTGGACGTGACCTTGATCTGCTGCACCTTAGTGGCAAGTGATTTAACCCTCTGGGTTTGGCCGACGACCCTAATGTGGCTGCCGAGCTGAAGGTGAAGGAGATCAGGAGCGGCCGTTTGGCGATGCTCTCCAAGTTCGGCTACTATGTGCAGGCTGCCGTCACCGGCCGGGGCCCTGTTGAGAACTGGGCCTCCCACATTGCTGATCCATTTGCGGTGAACAGGTTGATCCTTGAGATTGCCACCCAGTACACGCCATCTGTTGCCATGTTCGCAGCTGCTGGGAAGTAGACGACCGCCGCCCCAAGGTGGATTTGTCTGGCTCGTATGGCCCAGGCTGCAACAAGTGGTTGGGCCCTAACACAATAGGCAGCGGCGTCCCAGACCACATGACCGGTGAGTACCCTGGTGACTACGGTTGGGACAGTGCTGGGCCTGCAGCAAACCCTAAGGCCATCAAGCGCCTCCGCAAGGCTGAGGTGGTGCACGATCGCTGGGCTATGTTGGGTACTCACTGGTACCTAACCCCTGAGCTGCTACAGAAGTACACTGCCATCGACAATGGTGCCAGCAAAGGTGTGTGGTTCAAGGCTGCTGCCGTGATGTTCGAGTCGTATGGCTTGAACTACATGGGTGCCCCCGCGTTGGTGCGCGCCCGGGCCATCCTTGCCTTGTTAGCCTGCCAGCTTGTCCTGATGGGTGCCATCGAGGCTTACCGTGTGATCGGTGGTCCATTCGGTGGACGAGACCTTGATCTGGTGTACCCTGGTGGCAAGTGATTTAACCCTCTAGGTTTGGCCGACAACCGTGATGTGGCTGCCGAGCTGAAGGTGAAGGAGATCAAGGGCGGCCGTTTGGCGATGCTCTCCAAGCTCGGCTACTATGAGCAGGCCGCCGTCAGCGGCCGGGGCCCTGTTTAGAACTGGGCCTCCCACATTGCTGATCCATTTGCGGTGAACAGGTTGATCCTTGAGATTGCCACCCAGTACACGCCATCTGTTGCCATGTTCGCAGCTGCTGGGAAGTAGACGGCCGCCGCCCCAAGGTGGATTTGTCTGGCTGGTATGGCCCTGACTGCAAGAAGTGGTTGGGCCCTAACACTGCACGCAGCAGCGTCCCGGACTACTTGACCGGTGAGTACCCTAGTGACTACGGTTGGGACAGCGCTGGGACTGCAGCAGACCCCAATGCCATCGAGCGCCTCCCAAGGCTGAGGTGCTGCACGATCGCTGGGCTATGTTGGGTACTCACTGGTACCTAACCCGTGAGCTGCTGCAGAAGTGCACCTCTATCGACAATGGTGCCAGCAAAAGTGTGTGGTTCAAGGCTGCTGCCGTGATCTTCGAGTCTTATGGCTTGAACTACATGGGTGCCCCCGCGTTAGTGCGCGCCCAGTACATCCTTGCCGTGTTGGTCCGCCAGCTTGTCCTGATGGGTGCCATTGAGACTTACCGTGTGATTAGTGGTCCATTCGGTGGACGTGACCTTGATCTCGTGTGCCCTAGTGGCAAGTGATTTGACCCTCTGGGTTTGGCCGACGACCCTGATGTGGCTGCCGAGCTGAAGGTGAAGGAGATCAGGGGCGGCCGTTTGGCGATGCTCTCCAATTTCGGCTACTATGTGCAGTCTGCCGTCACCGTTCAGGTCCCTGTTGAGAACTGGGCCTCCCACATTGCTGATCCATTTGCGGTGAACAGGTTGATCCTTGAGATTGCCACCCACTACACGCCATCCGTTGCCATGTTCGCAGCTGCTGGGAAGTAGACGGCCGGCGCCCCAAGGTGGATTTGTCTGGCTGGTATGGCCCTGACTGCAAGAAGTGGTTGGGCCCTAACACTGCAGGCAGCAGCGTCCCAGACTACTTGACCAGTGAGTACCCTGGTGACTACGGTTGGGACAGCGCTGGGCCTGCAGCAGACCCCAATGCCATCGAGGGCCTCCGCAAGGCTAAGGTGCTGCACGATCGCTGGGCTATGTTAGGTACTCTCTGGTGCCTGACCTGCGAGCTGCTGCAGAAGTGCATCTCTATCGACAATGGTGCCAGCAAAGGTGTGTGGTTCAAGGCTGTTGCCGTGATCTTCAAGTCGTATGGCTTGAACTACATGGGTGCCCCCGCGTTGGTGCGCGCCCAATCCATCCTTGCCGTGTTGTCGTGCCAGCTTGTCCTGATGGGTGCCATCGAGACTTACCGTGTGATCAGTGGTCCATTCGGTGGACGTGACCTTGATCTGGTGTACCCTAGTGGCAAGTGATTTAACCCTCTGGGTTTGGCCGACGACCACGATGTGGCTGCCGAGCTGAAGGTGAAGGAGATCAGGGGCGGCCGTTTGGCGATGCTCTCCAAGGGCGGCTACTATGTGCAGTCTGCCGTCACCGGCCGGGGCCCTGTTTAGAACTGGGCCTCCCACATTGCTGATCCATTTGCGGTGAACACGTTGACCCTTGAGATTGCAATGCAGTCCACCCCATCAGTTGCCATGTTCGCAGCTGCTGGGAAAAAGCAGGAGGCCACGAGGTGGATTTGTCTGCCTCGTATGCTCTTGACCGCAAGAAGTGGTTTGGCCCCAACACTGCGGACACCTATGGGTTTGATCACTTGACCGGTGAGTACCCTGGTGACTACGGTTGGGACAGCGCTGGGCCTGCAGCAGGCCCCAAGGCATACGGGCCAGCAGGTGGGTTGCATCACCATCTTCAATCTCGTCTTGTGCCCATGCTTGCTGCTTTGTTTCTTGGTTGTTGCAGTGTTGCCCCCCTAGGCATTGGGCTTGCTTGTTGCAGTGCTGCTGCTCTGCCATGCCTTGCCCGTTACCCCGGGCGACCAAACGGACCAGTGTCCGTCGCCGTTGCTAATGCTAATGCTCTGCAGTTGCCACTGCCCCCAAAGCCTGGTTGGCCGATATCCCCGGTCCTTTGGGTCCTCCGTCATGCTATGGGCCACCTCAGGCAGCCCTGGGACCCATGGGATCGAGCAAGGCAGGAACCACCTGTCGGTGCGAGATGCCCGGTAACTCCAGTAGACGGCATGATAAGTGGTTATGACTATGACTATGACTATGACTATGACTATGACTATATATATAATATATATATATATATATATATATATATATATATATATATATATATATATATATATATATATATATATCCTCCAATCTACACCCCTCTCCCAACTCTAGGTGGCTCCACCACACGGCTCTAAGGTACGTGTGAAGGGCACAAAGTGGTGCATACATGTGGTGGAAGGGGCTAAAATGCGTCAAAACGGGCTCAAAACGGGCTAAAAACACTTGTTTGAGCATCTCAAATGGTCCGGGATCAATTTTGGAAAAACACGTTTGTGACCCATTTTTGACCCATTTTTGGTCCCAAAATGGCCCATTTTCAAGGCATTTTGGGATTTTCCATGAGCCAAAACACGTCACCACGGGCTTAAAATGGGCTAAAACCACTTGTTTGAGCATCATAAATGGTGCAGGATCATTTTTGGAAAATGCGTTTTTGACCCATTTTTGACCCATTGTTGGTCCCCAAATGGCCCATTTTCCAGGCATTTTGGGATTTTGCATGGCCCAAAACGCGCCACCACGGGCTCGAAATGGCCTAAAAACACTTGTTTGAGCATCCCAAGTGGTCTAGAAACAACTTTGGAAAAAATGATTTTTTTCGCCCCGGGGACCCTGGTGGACCCACCGTTGGCTCCCATTGTGCGTGGGCTGGCCGGCCCTCCGGCTGCATCAAGTGACCGCTGGTACGGGGGTCTACGTGTCTCGTTGGGCGATTCTGAGGCTTGAGAACCATAAAAGTGGGGGGGCTGCGGGTTGACTAGGTGCCCTCGGAATTCGTTTTTGAGCCACGTAGCCCAAGATACGGCCCGTTCTTGGTTTCGGGGTGCTGGTGCACATAGCGCAGTTTTTGGGGCTTTTTGGCGCCTTTTTGGGCCATTTCTCGGACATATCGTGGAGTTAGAGGGTACCAAAGATCCCTTGGTCATGAGAAAGTCAAGCCGCACGTGTAGTGTAGCGGCCGTTTGCCTTCGTTTGGCTGTTTTGAACCCTTACTAGGGCTGCTTTGGGCGAAAAATGGCTGTTTTTGGCCCAAAGTTGCACAGATTTGGGAGGGCACCTCCCCACTTGGCGCACCCGCCCCGGGCCGCCACCGGTGAATTTTTGGCTCAAAACTTGGATTTGCCAAGGCCACCACCTAGGCTCTAGGATGGCTAAAGTAGAGTCAAGCCCGAGGCGTTGGGAAGGTGCAATGGCCAAAACGGAATGGTGACGTGCTTGTTGTTGTTGTTGTTGTTGCTTGTTGCTTGTTAGCTAAATTTAAGGGGAGAGGGGTGTAGTCCATATATATATATATATATATATATATATATATATATGGCATATCCGAGGCAGTGTACCTACCAGGGTGTAGGGTAGAAGGAGGGGTCGGGTGGGGGTGTAGGGGACCCCCCCCCCTATTTTGAGGGTGGGGAATCCGTTTTTGAGGGTTAGAGAGGGATTTGGGAGTGGTTTACCTCGTCAAAACGGAAAATATCCGTCTCGAACATGCTCGCATAGAGTGATGAACGGGTCACGATGCTGCAGATTTTGGCGCCACTGGAATTCCTTGACGTTCTGGAAGAGGTGCTCGGACTTGACACCACCACGATTTCGGATCCAATTTTTGAGTATTCCCCACCGCCCATCAATGGTGTTCGTGTGGACCCGGCGCTTTTTGCCTTGGATGTTGGCATCTTTGGCAAACTCGTTCTCTTGGTGGTCCACATAGTCAGGTGATGCGAGCAGACTCAATAACAGCAGCGCGAATCACAGGGTCTGGATATTGTGCAGAAAGAGTGTTCATGAGCTGCAAAAACAGGAGAAGAGTGTCCCAAATCCCTCTCTAACCCTCAAAAACGGATTCCCCACCCTCAAAATAGGGGGGGGGGTCCCCTACACCCCCACCCGACCCCTCCTTCTACCCTACACCCAGGTAGGTACACTGCCTCGGATATGCCATATATATATATATATATATATATATATATATATATATATATATATATATATATATATATATATATATATATATATATATATATATCCTCCAATCTACACCCCTCTCCCAACTCTAGGTGGCTCCACCACACGGCTCTAAGGTACGTGCGAAAGGCACAAAGTGGTGCATACGTGTGGTGGAGGGGGCTAAACTCGGTCAAAACGGGCTTAAAACGGGCTAAAAACACTTGTTTGAGCATCCCACATGGTCCGGGATCACTTTAAGAAAAACGCGTTTTTGACCCATTTTTGACCCATTTTTAGTCCCAAAATGGCCCATTTTCAAGGCATTTTGGGATTTTCCAGGAGCCAAAACCCGTCGCCATGGGCTGAAAAATGGACTAAAAACACTTGTTTGAGCATCCCAAATGGTCCAGGATCATTTTTGGAAAAATGCGTTTTTGACCCATTTTTGACCCATTGTTGGTCCCAAAACGGCCCATTTTCAAGGCATTTTGGGATTTTCCATGGCCCAAAACGCGCCACCACGGGCTCAAAATGGCCCAAAAACACTTGTTTGAGCATCCCAAGTGGTCTAGGAACAACTTTGGAAAAAATCAATTTTTTCGCCCCGGGGACCCTGGTGGACCCACCCTTGGCCCCCACTGTGCGTGGGCTAGCCGGCCCTCGGGCTGCACCAAGTGACCACTGGTACGGGGGTCTACGTGTCTCGTTCGGCGATTCTGAGGCTTGGAAACCATAAAAAGTGGGGGGTTGCGGGTGGACTAGGTGCCCTCAGAATTCGTTTTTGAGCCACGTAGCCCAAGATACGGCCCGTTCTTGGTTTCGGGGTGCTGGTGCACATTGCGCAGTTTTTGGGGCTTTTTGGCGCCTTTTTGGGCCGTTTCTCGGACATATCGTGGAGTCAGAGGGCACCAAAGGTCCCTTGGTCGCGAGAAAATCAAGCCGCACGTGGAATGTAGCAGCCGTTTGCCTTCGTTTGGCTGTTTTGCACCCTTACTAGGGCTGTTTTGGGCGAAAAATGGCTGTTTTTGGCCCAAACTGCGCAGATTTGGGAGGGCACCTCCTGACTTGGCGCCACCGCCCCGGGCCGCCACCGCTGAGTTTTTGGCTCAAAACTTGGATTTGGCAAGGCCACCACCTGGGCTCCAAGATGGCTAGAGTAGAGTAGAGCCCGGAGCGATGAGGTGGAGCAATGGCCAAAACGATGAGGAGAAGTGCTTGTTGCTTGTTGCTTGTTGTTGCTTGTTGTTGCTTGCTTGTTGCTTGTTAGCTAGATTTAAGGGGAGAGGGGTGTAGTAATATATATATATATATATATATATATATATATATATATATATATATATATATGTACATATACATAGTCAGAGTCATAGTCATAACCACTTATCATGCCGCCTACTGGAGTTACCGGGCATCTTGCGCCGACAGGTGGTTCCTGCCTCGCTCGATCCCGTGGGCCTAGGGCTGCCTGAGGTGGCCCACAGCATGACGGAGGACCCGGAGGACCGGGGATACCGGTCAACCAGGCTTTGGGGGCAGTGGCAAGTGCATAGTGTTAGCATTAGCAACGGCGACGGACGCTGGCCCGTTTGTTCGCCGGGGGTAAGGGGGCAAGGCACAGCAACGCAGCAGCATGGCAACAAGCAGAAAGCAAGTGCTTCTCTGTCCGGCGCAAAGCGGCAACCAAGGAACAAAGCAGCACGCATGCGGCGAAGCAAGAGCGGACCCTCCGTTGTTCGCGTACCCCCGCCACCGTGGAGACGTCCATCACCCGTGACCCCATGGAATCCATTGCCATCGGCGTACTCGTAATTGCCCACCACCCCTGACTCCACGTATCCCACTGCCAGCACGCAACAACCCGTATATGCATAGCCAGGATTTTTGGGAGGCTCCAGCCTAGCCTGGCCCTCAGCTTTCATCGCCCCCATGTCCCCACAATGTACGCCGCCGACCCACCGCATCAGTCCCCTAGTATAGTACACAAACACGGTATCAACTCCACGTCCCCGTGGCCCTGAGCTGCACCCACACCCCAGATATATACCATGCCGGCACTCCATGTCAGGGGCCAGTACCCAATCAGCTTCGAGGCATCCTCTTTCCCACGTATAATATAACATGAGGGTCTACAGGGGGGACGCCGGCCGCTACGCGACGGGAGTGGCGCAACCCGTGAATATCGCTGGCTGGGATTCGGGCTGGTGGGTGCCGTAGCTTGGTTATCGACCCCCTGTAGGGGTACCACCACAGGCTCGCCCCGGGCTGTGGTAACCAGGTCCACCTCATCTGGCCCACATACATTGCCCTGGCGCCTACCCTTGACCCTTACCTGCACTGTTTGGCCAGCTCCCGTGGTTGCGCCTCTTCCGCCTGAGAAGCGGCCAGGCCGCAGGTTCGGCCCCCATCGACGACGTGGCGAGCCTACTTATAGCATTGGCCCGCGCGTCACCCCCCGGACCACTCAGCATGCCGCTCCTCCGCTCTCCCCGCCTCTATCCGACCGGACTGGCGCCGCCTCTATCCGACCGGACTGCCGCCCCCCGGGGTAAGTCGTTACAACGGTGAGGCGACCGCATACTCTTCGCTACAACGCCGCGCAGTACCGCCGTTGCCACGCCGATGCCACCTGCGAGCCGCCACCATACGCACCACCGCAACCGCAAGGCCATGGTCAGAGGTTAGACTATGTACATGCCCGCAGGCACGGTCCCTCTAGTTTGTTAACGGGGCCAGGGGATGCCCCCACGCGCCCCTTGAGTTGTTAGAGGGGTCAGGGGGACACCCCAGTACCGCCATGCATCCCCGCTGCTCCCCCACTGTACGGTTCCCCAGTACCGCCGCGTACCCCCACCGTACGGACCCCAGTACCGCCGCGTATACCCCCAAGACGCCAGTACACCGCCACCTTGAACTCCGCGTGCCCCCCGTGAGTGCTCCTCCCAGGCTGCCACGCCGTCTCAAGTACGCCCGCCATACTGTCCACCTGACGACCTCGCCGTCATATCCCTCTACGCACACATCATCGCTTCGTCGCCGCCCCCGGGGCCTGCAAGCTGTCCCCGCAACCCCGTGTAACACTCCCAGGGGGCGCCGTAACCCCCAGACAACTCCGTGCACCCCCGGTGTATCCCGAGCAACCACTCCCAATACTGCCGTAGCCAGGCCGCCAGTAGAGACCCGATGCCATGGGAATACCCTACAGGGGTTTGGGCCTTATTACCCTGGTCGGGACGACACATGACACCTCACTGTGTTATGCGGCGACCCGGGGCAGGCGAGTGAAGCATCCCTGTCCGACCCTCATGCACGGGGGCAGTACGGCTTACCATCAGGCTGGCACGACCTGTCACATCGCGTTGGCCGTCATACGCCGCCTGCCAGTACCGCACAATCAGGCCATGAGGGCACTGCTTCTCAGGCGCTACCCCCTCCGCTGCCTTGCCAAATCCAAGTTTTGAGCCAAAAACTCACCGGTGGCGGCCCGGGGCGGTGGCGCCAAGTCGGGAGGTGCCCTCCCAAATCTGCGCAGTTTTGGGCCAAAAACAGCCATTTTTCGCCCAAAACAGCCCTAGTAAGGGTTCAAAACAGCCAAACGAGTGCAAACGGCTGCTACACTCCACGTGCGGCTTGACTTTCTCGTGACCAAGGGACCTTTGGTGCCCTTTAACTCCACGATATGTTCGAGAAACGGCCCCAAAAGGCGCCAAAAAGCCCCAAAATCTGCGCAATGTGCACCAGCACCCTGAAACCAAGGATGGGCCGTATCTTGGGCTACGTGGCTCAAAACCCAATTCCGAGGGCCCCTAGTCCACCCGCAACCCCCCACTTTTTATGGTTTCCAAGCCTCAGAACCGCCCAACGAGACACGTAGACCCCCGTACCTGTGGTCACTTGGTGCAGCCGGAGGGCTGGCCAGCCCACGCACAGTGGGGGCCAACGGTGGGTCCACCAGGGTCCCCACGGCGAAAAAAATGATTTTTTCCAAAGTTGTTCCTAGACCACTTGGGATGTTCAAACAAGTGTTCTTAGGCCGGTTTGAGCCCGTGGTGGCGCGTTTTGGGCCATGGAAAATCCCAAAATGCCTTGAAAATGGGCCGTTTGGGGACCAACAATGCGTCAAAAGTGGGTCAAAAACGCGTTTTTCCAAAAGTGATCCTGGACCATTTATGATGCTCAAAAAAGTGGTTTTAGCCCATTTTGAGCCCGTGGCGACGGGTTTTGGCCCATGGAAAATCCCAAAATGCCTTGAAAATGGGCCATTTTGGGACCAAAAATGGGTCAAAAATGGGTCAAAAACGCGTTTTTCCAAAAGTGAATCCCAGACCATTTGGGATGCTCAAACAAGTGTTTTTAGCCCGTTTTGAGCCCGTTTTGACCGAGTTTAGCCCCTTCCACCACGTGTATGCACCACTTTGTGCCCTTCGCCCGTACCCTAGAGCCGTGTGGTGGAGCCACCTAGAGTTGGGACCACTGGTACGGGGGTCTACGTGTCTCGTTGGGCCATTCCCAGGGGTGGAAAGCACAAAAAGTGGGGGGTTGCGGGTGGACTAGGTGCCCTCGGAATTGGATTTTGAGCCACGTAGCCCAAGATATGGCCCGTGCTTGGTTTCGGGGTGCTGGTGCACATTGCGCAGTTTTGGGGCTTTTTGGCGCCTTTTTGGGCCGTTTCTCGGACATATCGTGGAGTTAGAGGGTACCAAAGGTCCCTTGGACACGAGAAAGTCAAGCCGCACGTGGAGTGTAGCAGCCGTTTGCCTTCGTTTGGCTGTTTTGAACCCTTGCTAGGGCTGTTTTGGGCGAAAAATGGCTGTTTTTGGCCCAAAACTGCGCAGATTTGGGAGCGCACCTCCCGACTTGGCGCCACCGCCCCGGGCCGCCACCGGTGAGTTTTTGGCTCAAAACTTGGATTTGGCAAGGCCACCACCTAGGCTCGAGGATGGCTAAAATGATCCGAAGCCTTGGGACGGAGCAATGGCCAAAACGGCAAGGAGACGTGTTGTTGCTTGTTGTTGTTGCTTGTTGCTTGTTGCTTGTTAGCTAAATTTAAGGGGAGAGGGGTGTAGTAATATATATATATATATATATATATATATATATATATATATATATATATATATATATGTATATATATATATATATGTATATATATATATATATATATATATATATATATATATATATATATATATATATATATATATATATATATATATATATATATATATATATATATATATATATATATATATATATATATATATATATATATATATATATATATATATATATATATATATATATATATATATATATATATATATATATATATATATATATATATATATATATATATATATATATATATATATATATATATATATATATATATATATATATATATATATATATATATATATATATATATATATATATATATATATATATATATATATATATATATATATATATATATATATATATATATATATATATATATATATATATATATATATATATATATATATATATATATATATATATATATATATATATATATATATATATATATATATATATATATATATATATATATATATATATATATATATATGTATATATATATATATATATATATATATATATATATATATATATATATATATATATATATATATATATATATATATATATATATATATATATATATATATATATATATATATATATTACTACACCCCTCTCCCCTTAAATCTAGCTAACAAGCAAGCAAGCAACAACAACAACAACAACACGTCTCCGTGCCGTTTTGGCCATTGCTCCGTCCCAACGCTTCGGATCATTTGCCCATGTAGCCATCTTGGAGCCTAGCTGGTGGCCTTGCCAAATCCAAGTTTTGAGCCAAAAACTCACCGGTGGGGGCCCGGGGCGGTGGCGCCAAGTCGGGAGGTGCCCTCCCAAATCTGCGCAGTTTTGGGCCAAAAACAGCCATTTTTCGCCAAAAACAGCCCTAGTAAGGGTTAAAAACAGCCAAACGAGTGCAAACGGCTGCTACACTGCACATGCGGCTTGACTTTCTCGTGACCAAGGGACCTTTGGTGCCCTCTAACTCCACGATATGTGTGAGAAACGGCCCAAAAAAGGCGCCAAAAAGCCCCAAAAGCTGCGCAATGTGCACCAGCACCCCGAAACCAAGAACGGGCCGTATCTTGGGCTACGTGGCTCAAAAACGAATTCCGAGGGCACCTAGTCCACCCGCAACCCCCCTCTTTTTGTGGTTTTCAAGCCTCAGAATCGCCCAACGAGACACGTAGACCCCCGTACCAGTGGTCACTTGGTGCAGCCGGAGGGCATCCCGGCCCGCGCACGGCGGGGGCCAACGGTGGGTCCACCAGGGTCCCCGGGGCGAAAAAAATGATTTTTTCCAAAGTTGTTCCTAGACCACTTGGGATGCTCAAACAAGTGTTTTTAGGCCGTTTTGGGCCCGTGGTGGCGCGTTTTGGGCCATGGAAAATCCCAAAATGCCTTGAAAATGGGCCATTTTGGGACCAACGATGGGTCAAAAATGGGTCAAAAGAGTGTTTTTCCAAAAATGATCCTGGACCATTTATGATGCTCAAACAAGTAGTTTTAGCCCATTTTGAGCCCCTGGCGACGAGTTTTGGCTCATGGAAAATCCCAAACTGCCTTGAAAATGGGCCATTTGGGGACCAAACATGGGTCAAAAATGGGTCAAAAACGCATTTTTCCGAAAGTGATCCCGGACCATTTGGGATGCTCAAACAAGTGTTTTTAGCCCGTTTTGAGCCCGTTTTGACTGAGTTTAGCCCCTTCCACCACATGTATGCACCACTTTGTACCCTTCGCACGTACCTTAGAGCCGTGTGGTGGAGCCACCTAGAGTTGGGAGAGGGGTGTAGATTGGAGGATATATATATATATATATATATATATATATATATATATATATATATATATATATATATATATATATATATATATATATATATATATATATATATATATATATATATATATATATATATATATATATATATATATATATATATATATATATATATATATATATATATATATATATATATATATATATATATATATATATATATATATATATATATATATATATATATATATATATATATATATATATATATATATATATATATATATATATATATATATATATATATATATATATATATATATATATATATATATATATATATATCCTCTAATCTACACCCCTCTCCCAACTCTAGGTGGCTCCACCACACGGCTCTAAGGTACGGGCGAGAGGGCACAAAGTGGTGCATACATGTGGTGGAAGGGGCTAAACTCGGTCAAAACGGGCTCAAAACGGGCTAAAAACACTTGTTTGAGCATCCCAAATGGTCTACGATCACTTTTTGAAAAACGCGTTTTCGACCCATTTTTGACCCATTGTTGGTCCCAAAACGGCCCATTTTCAAGGCATTTTGGGAGTTTCCAGGAGCCAAAACCCGTCCCCACGGGCTCAAAATGGGCTAAAACCACTTGTTTGAGCAACATAAATGGTCCAGGATCACTTTTGGAAAAACGCGTTTTTCACCCATTTTTGACGCATTGTTGGTCCCAAAACGGCCCATTTTCAAGGTATTTTGGGATTTTCCATGGCCCAAAACGCGCCACCACGGGCTCAAAACGGCCTAAAAACACTTGTTTGAGCATCCCAAGTGGTCTAGGAACAACTTTGGAAAAAATCATTTTTTTCGCCCCGGGGACCCTGGTGGACCCACCGTTGGCCCCCATTGTGCGTGGGCTGGCCGGCCCTCCGGCTGCACCAAGTGACCACTAGTACGGGGGTCTACGTGTCTCGTTGGGCCACTCCGAGGGGTGGAAAGCACAAAAAGTGGGGGGTTGCGGGTGGACTAGGTGCCCTCGGAATTGGATTTTGAGCCACGTAGCCCAAGATACGGCCCGTGCTTGGTTTCGGGGTGCTGGTGCACATTGCGCAGTTTTTGGGGCTTTTTGGCGCCTTTTTGGGCCGTTTCTCGGACATATCGTGGAGTTGAAGGGCACTAGAGAGCTCTTTGACACGGTGAAGTCAAGCCGCACGTGCAGTGTACTCACCGTATCCCTTCGTTTGAGCGTTTCGCCCGGGTTTTGGGGTTGTTTTGGGCGAAAAATGGCTGTTTTTGGCCCAAAACTGCGCAGATTTGGGAGGGCACCTCCCGACTTGGCGCCCCCGCCCCGGGCCGCCACCGGTGAGTTTTTGGCTCAAAACTTGGATTTGGCAAGGCCACCACCTAGGCTCTGGGATGGCTACAGTAGAGTAGAGCCCGGAGCGATGAGGCGGAGCAATGGCCAAAACGGTGAGGAGAAGTGCTTGTTGTTGTTGCTTGCTTGTTGTTGCTTGCTTGTTAGCTAGATTTAAGGGGAGAGGGGTGTAGCAATATATATATATATATATATATATATATATATATATATATATATATATATATATATATATATATATATATATATATATACATATATATATATATATATATATATATATATATATATATATATATATATACATATATATATATATATATATATATACATATACATATATATATATATATATATATATATATATATATATACATATATATATATATATATATATATCGTATATATCGTTCTAGCGACGTTAATATATATATATATATACATATATACATATACATATATATATTATATTATATATATATATATATATGTATATATATATATATATATATATATATATGTATATTATATATATATATATATATATACATATATATATATATATATATCGTATATATCGTTCTAGCGACGTTCTAGCGAAGCTCTAGCGGCGCTCACTAGAACGTCGCTAGAACGCTGCTGCAACGAATTTTTTGACCCCAAATTGAGGCGAAAGAAGTGACACTGAGAAACGTAACAGGGGGCGACGGGGACACATCCAACCAGGCCTACGTGCGGCAGTGGAGCGCGGAGCCGCGGGGCCATGGGCAAGAGGGCGGCCAAGTGGGCCTCGTGGCTTTTAGGAGGCACTAGGGGAGGGTTAGTTTTGGGGGGGGGGGGGGGTTGATAGGGGTGTTGGCCTCCACCACATCCCCATCCCCCTCCTCCGCCACCCCATCCACCCCCTCGTCTAGCGCCACCTCCCCACTGTCCTCCGCCTTGACCCCCCCCCCTAGTGCTGTGGGTGTGACATCGGCTCTACCTCTCTCTAATCTTCTCTTCTCTTCTCTTCTCTCGCTTCTTCTCCTCCGTGCATTTCTTTCTCTCCCGCCGCCGGCCAGAGGAGTCGCTGCTTGACGTTTGTCCCCATTGACTCGGCAGCGGGGAGCTTGTCGAGCTACTTCCGCTTCTGCTGTTGCTGCCGCTATTGTCGCCGCTCCAAGTGGTGCTGGAGCTCCCGTTGCTGCAAGGCATTGCTCCGTGTGTCCCATCTGCCGAAAAAGAAAATAAGCTTCCACATTCACGAATAATATTCGCGAGGTGAATATTTAAACACCTAATATTAGATAAGATATTCAACATTAAAATTCGCCGGTGTTAATATTAACCAACAAAAATCGATCGAAACTACCCAAAAATTAACGAACACGAAAAGCAACAACAAACACAACAAGCATACAAGGCGGCCTTCTTGGGCTTTTAACATGTCCCACAAGAGGGACTTCAAAATTTCTTGGTCCATGAAATGGCGAAAAAGGAGCTGGGGGACGGGACCAAAAGGAGGAGCGCGGGGGGCTTTGGGTGGCCATGAGTTTGGCCATAATGCATGGGGGCGTATTTGGCGCCCCATGGCGTTGTAACGCAAGGTCAAATTTTGAAAACCACCACCCCCGGGCTGACAAAACCACCGCCCCCTCCATGTCTAATGCCGTAGCCCCCGGCATTCCTCCCCCCGCAGGCCGTGTGGTCGTTGTAGGCCCGCTTGAGAATGGCGTTGAGGCTCTCAACGACATCGGCGCACACCGCACCCAAACCGATCCCAAGCCGCGCCGCATTACCCACCGCCAATGTGACATCCTCCTCCAAGTAGAAGAGTGAGTTTGATTGGCAGGCGGCCTTGCAACAATGCAGGCGGTCCGCACGTGCAACCTCCGGGGCCCGTAGGTCGGGGTGTCGGAGTACAAGTCCTGGAGGAGGTCCCGCATGGCAACCACCGCTTGCCACTCACCATCCTCCGAGGCGTAGGCTAATAGCGGCCCGAGTTCCTCCCATGCGATGAACAACGCCCGTGCCTCCGCTCCGTAAGGCAAAACCGAGGCCCCCAACATGATGCCGGTGCGTGCCCGGTAAAGCACGCGTTGCACAGCCACGGCACGATCCTTGGGAAGGTCCCCTAAGTGGGCCTCAATGAGGGCCACTTGGAGGCGGCCATGGCCGTGCAACAACGGAGGATGCATAGGAAAACCAAGCACTGCTCCACCACAACGTGCGGGTCTCCTACGCACCCCCCATTCTCCAAGCTTAGGCCCCCCTCCTAATGGCGGCGACGGGCCAGCGCCCCCCCAATTCCAATGTGCGGCGAAGCCCCGCCTTGACCCACGCTGCCGCAACCTTGTGCCACACATGCATATTATAAATGGAGCCCTCCATTGGCGATATGGAGACGCCGATGAGGCGTCTCACGAAGGTTTGGTCGCCCCCGACGACCAACTCGGCGGGCACCCACTTGATGCCCCGGCAGTACTTCTTGCAGTCGTGGACCGACTGCAACACCTACGAACAAAAGGCAATTCACTTTGGAATTAATTTTTCAACGCTAATATTACATTAACCTTTCAGCCGACGTGAATTGTTGCGAAATGTTAAGTATTAACCTCGAGAAATTACCGCAAAAATGAAAGCGGAACAAAACGACCGTATGCATGCAGGTTCTTGGACCATATTGTTGCAAGGGCCGCCATGTCCTTATCCCCACACATGGCCATGCCAATCAAGCATAAGCAGGCGGCTTTTCGGCCCCGTGTGCCGTGGTTGAGGAGCCCTATGGAAACTTGGGTCCAACTTCCACCGGCGCACGGGTAAGCATCCACATGGAGGAGGAAAGTGAGCGGCCGCTCCCAATCCATGGTGTCCACAAGGGTTGCACGTGATTCGATGTAGCGGGCCCAAGATTGCAACGGCCAAGAGCGGCCGCTTGTGGGGGGATCCGCCACGGACACGCACATGTCGCTCAAACGCACAACACAGAAGTTTTTTCTTGGCACCCAAATACTTGGCACCATGCCAACCCTTGGTGACAGTCATCCTTCCAAATTTGATGGCAACATTGTCAGCAATGTGTCCAGTCATCCTCCGCCCATCGGGAGCGTTGCTTCCCACATTGGAAGTGTTTTCCCCGACCATTTGGCTGGGGCACTGCACCCAACTGTGGTCGGCAGTTTGCAACCATTCATCATAAGCATCCCTTCCGACATGCAAAGCGTTTTTGGAGCCCATTTGGGGCGCGCACGCCCGGTGTGAGGTTTGCACCATACCTAGGGACGATCATTCGATGAACCCCCCACCAAACACCTCATCCCTTGGTACACGCTAGAAGACCCAATCTCGTTCTAGCCTACAACCCGCTAGAGCGGCTAGAACGAAAAAAAGAAGGGGATACCAACCCCCCTCGCAAGGGGGGGGGGATTGAGGTGTCCAACCCAGACCCCCCTATCCGTACTCGGGGGCCCATACCTTTTTTTTCATATTTTCAATGTTTTCACCTCATTTTGGAGTCCAAAAAAATTTCGTTCTAGCGGCGTTCTAGCGACGTTCAAGCAAGCGGCGCTAGAACGCCGCTAGAACGATTTGCTAGAACACCGCTAGAACAATATATATGAATGCTCCGCCACTCCTCAAAGAGAAGCTGCCCCGGCTACCATGGCCAGCCGTGGCCAATCACAGGGTCCCCATGCTCGACCCGACTCACGGAGCGCCGGGTCCCCCCCCCCCCGGTTAGCCCAGTTCACCCCCCACCGCACCCCATAGGTCACTTGGAAGGTCACTTGGCGGTTCTGCGCCGGGTCACTTGGTGGTGGGTTCGCCCGATTAACCCGGTTAGCCCGATTAGCCCTCCTCCCCCCCCCCCCCCCCCGGCCCTAATTTGCAAGTCGCGACACGCAGCTTACCCCTCTTGCGTAGTGGGCGGTTGCCGGGGCTCATCCTTCCTCCCGGCACCCCTTCTCACGGCCCGTGTCCCCTTCCTTGTCACCCCCCTTGTCACCCCTCACCTCACCCGCCTTGTCACCCCCCTCCCCCTTGTCACCACCCTCGTGCCCCTCGTCATCCCCGTCATCCCCGTCGTCCCCGCCTCCTCCCGGGAGAGGAACAGGAGCTCCCTCGACACCCGGAAGGTGCCCCCCTCTTGCTCCTGCTTCCTCTCCTTCCCCTTATTCCCCTTCTTCCCCCCCTCCCCATCGGACCCCTGCGACACCAGCCACCACTCCCCCGGGCCCAACTCCTCATCCCAAACCCCCAACACCGTCACTTGGCTGACGGTCCCCCCATTGCCCCCCTCCTCCCAAGGGACACACGGGGCGTCCCCCACACCCGGCACATTCCGATAGGGGTACCGGCCCCTATCTTGCAAGGGGGGGGCTTGGGGTTTGAGGGGGGGGGAGTGGCTTTGCCCTTGCCCTTGCCCTTGGGCTTGGCCTTGGCCTTGGGCTTGCTTTGCTGGGCTTGGGGGGGGGGCGTCTTCTTCGCTACTCTCGAAGCGGGGTTTTTTCTTGGGGGCCTTGTGGGGCGTTTGGGGGACTTGGGAGGGGAAGGGGGGGGTGTCCTGCCCGCGCTGCTGGTGCTGCTGCCGCTGCTGCTGCTGCTGGTCTCCCCCGCCCGGTCCTACAACCTCACCCAACCCTTGCGCTACGGGTCCATGCCCCCCGCACTCCTTCCCGCTTCCCTCCTACCCAAAACCTCCAGCACCGAGAGGGCCAAACTGGGGCATCCGGCCCAACTCGGCGACCCCCACGAGGCGCGTGCGGCCTCTGCCATCGGGCCACTCCGCGCGCACCCCGCGGGGGTCGGCTCCACACGTCTGCAAGCTAACAACCTGAGGACAGAAACATAATGCAGGTGCGTTCTAGCGGCGTTATAGGCAACTGTTCTAGCGGCGTTGTAGCGACCTTCTAGCGGCGGCGGCATGGCGGTGGCTAGATCAACGCTAGAAATGTTCGCTAGATCAATGCCAGAACGCAACCAACATACCGTGCCTTGGCGGTCCTAGGCGGGGGAGATGGGCCCCAGGGGCTTGGCGAAGGCGTCCCGGGGGTTGGGGGGGTGCGGCCGCGGGCTTTCTAAGTGTCTAGTTTTTTCGCTGATGAGGACCTAAGCCGGGTCGAAACTAGTACATGTTCATAGAGATCGTATTGTGATTGTGTTGCTTGAGTGTAGCTGCAAAGGCATCATCGAAAACGAGAAGTTTTGTGATTCCCAAATTGCAAGGATTGGTTGTTATTGGCAAAGCAAGTGTCAAAAACATCATTTTCTGAGTGCCTATTTTTTTTCCGCTGATGAGGACCTAAGCAGGGTCGAAACTAGTACATGTTCATTGGGATTGTATTGTGATTGTTTTGCTTGAGTTCAGCTGCAAGGGCATCATCGAAAACGAGAAGTTTTTTGATTCCCAAACTGCAAGGATTGGTTTTTATTGGCAAAAGCAAGTGTCAAAAACATCAGTAGATGCCCCCTAAGGCCTTGGGGAAGGCCTCCCGGGGGTTGGGGGGGTGCGGCTGTGGGGGGCCCCCAGTGGGGGTTGCGGCGGGCTGGGGCTGGGACTTGGGGCGGCAGGCGATGCCATGCACCAACCCGGCGTACGCCCCCCGGGTCGCCGCCTCCGGGTTGGAAGCCCCCATGTCCATCAGCGCCAACCAGGTCGGCGTCCAGGTCTAGGCCTTCCCAACATACTCCATCCCCCCCAAAGCCAGCCCCTGCCATCAGTCGCGGATGAATCGCCAATGGGTGCCCCCCCCCCCCCTTTTTCCTCTCGGGGGTGAAGAGGTTGGTTTGCGCCAACTCGAACATCTTCACCCCCATTTCGGGGGGGGGGGGGGCACCTCCACCCATCTCTTCCCCGGCCCCGGCAACTCCTGTTGCCACCCCCACCACCCTTTGACCACCCCTAGGCGCAGGGGCTGGTACAGGTGGACCCCCCCCCTCGTCCACCCATACCCACCGCACCCCCCCCCAACAGCCAGTGGTGCACCCGCTGCCACAAAAACCGGAGAGTCCAAACCGGACTCTCCGGGGCGACGAGGAGGGGGGTGACCTGGTTTGAGGGGTGGGGGCCAACCAGGACAGCCGGGTCCCATGGCAGGTCCTGGATGGCCCGCGCATCCCTCAACCCCATCATCACCTTGAGCCACTGGCTCACCCCCCCCCCCCCCCCCGCGCGCCAGCGTCTCAACCACCACCTTCGCCTCCACCTCCTCCTTCACCGTCCCCTCCTCCATCTCCTCCGGCTCCACGTCCACATCCACCACCTCGTCCTCCTCCTCCTCCTTCACCTTTTCCACCGCCCTCCCGAACACAAACTCCGGCCTCCGCACGCTGCGATCCAGCGCCTCGATCGCCTTCTCCTGCTCCACCACCTTGGCCTTCGCCTTGCGGAGAGTGTCGTCCGCCATGCGAATCCTCACCTCATCCCCCATCTCTCGCACCTCGACCACCTTGGTCTCCCATTGGGAGACCTTGGTCTCCAGCTTGGCCTTTGCCCGCTTGGAGGCTGCGAGGGAACCCGAGAGCCCTGTGAGCTCCCCCCGCATTTCCTCCACCTCCGGGTCCTCCGGGGCCACCGCCGCCGACTTCCTAGCGGCCAACGGGTGAGGGGTTGGCAATGGTGGAAGTGGGGCTTGGGGTTGGGGCTGGGGCTTGGCCTTGGGCTTGGCGAGCGGGGGGGTGGCTTGGCCGCGGCCTTGGGCTTGGCCTTGGCCTGCTCGGCCTTCAGCTCGGCCTGCTCGGCCTCCGCGTGCGCCTGCGCCGCCATCACCTGCGCAATCATCGCCTGGGTCGCCGCATTCTATAGAAAACAGAAGACCGTTCTAGCGGCGTTCTAGGCAACCCTTCTAGCGACGTTCTAGCGACGTTCTAGCGACCGATCGTGCTGCCTAGATCAACACTAGAACACTTCCCGAGATCAGATCACAACGAGACAAGATACCTGGCGGAGCAGCTCGTCCATCAACTCCTGCGATGCCATGTTGTTGGTCAATATTCTGGTTGAGGGAAGCCTGCATGTGGCCCTGGCCCCTCCTTACCTTCATGGCATCCCTGCCCGAGCATGGCACTTGCGACCGCGGCCCCCCATGCACAACCCACAACACGTCAAAGTATGCAAACAGCCATGTCATGCACTGTGCTTGCACATTGGCCTCCGTGTGGATGGCCGACCACTCAGGACCCGACACCTCGTCCACCCCCTCCACCCGACACCCCCCCCCCCCGGTTGCTGTGCTCGTTGTGCCCGTGTTACAGAAAGCGGTTGATGCTTTCCGAAATGTCACCCGAGAACATAGCCAACCCAAATGGCTTAATCTTTTGCAACATGGTATCTACATCATGCTCAAGGCTTAGTAGATACCATGATGTTGTTCGGACAATACAATGTCGCCGGAAATCACGGGCCACGGCAGCACAGTTCGATGGGTTAGGGCCCTGATATGTACAATAGGGGGCCTGCAGCAGTTCCCACATGTTCGTGATGGCCTTGTACTTGGCCGTGCTCGGCGTAATGCCGAGGCACCTAGCAATATCCGGCCATGCGTCCAAAAAATTGGCCGCCTGTTCCCCCTCCGGGGAAGCTGACCCATAAACGCTCCAACCTGCACGCCTCTCCGACAGGAAAACTTGCAGGTCTTGACGGAGCGCAGGGGTGACCGACCTAGCCTCCCGGTCGACAAACTCCCCCAACAAGCGGCCCGTGGCCATTGTCAAGTGCAAAATGCACAAGACGACCTAGGCACGTGGCAATTTCAAAATCCGCTGCGTACTGCAGCCAGCGGCTTGCAAGGAAGGCGTCCGAAGGAGGAAGGCTGTGTAGTTGGCCACATCACCCTCCATGGTCCGCCGGATAGCACTACCCTCCCAAGTCTTCTTTTGGGCATTCCATATCCCCTCATTGAACATGGAGCCCACTTGGGGGTATTTGGACACCCTGATCACCCTTCGTGTCCATGGTTGATCCCCCCCGAGGATCACCTTTGCCTACTGCTTGGAGGCCCCCCAGTGGACGAGCCCCGTGTCAATGATGTCTTGAATCACCTAAACACGAGATGGGGGGGGGGGGTTAATTTCGTTTTAGTCTAGTGTAATCTAGCTTCTAGCGAGCGGTGTTCGAGGCTAACGAGATCGAAACTAGACCGAGGGAAAGGCACTAGGTGAGACCAGTACCTCCCAATTGCTCTTCCACAACGTCCCAAGGGTGTCAATGGCCTTGTCATCGCAATTAGCCATGCTCAACACCCAAAGGCCCACGGGGGAGCATGCCAAGCGGTGGAAGGTGGCCAAGGAGATGGTGAGTTGCGTCCAATTGCCCCCGGCCACGGGGTAGGCATCTCCCCGGACAATGAACGTCAATGGGAAGTTGCGGTTGATTGACCGCACCAAGCCCGGCCGGGAGAGGATGTATGTGACCCATGAGGCGAAGGGCCATGAGATCCCGGTGGCCTTGGGCAACACCGTGGCAACGAGCTCATCCAGTTGCACAGGGGCGACCAACTCCTTCCAAACGGGCTTGGAAATCCCGCTCAGTACAAATTGGACGGGAGTAGGGCCACCGGGGACGGTGCGGTGATACTCCAACTTATGGAGCGTGTAGAGCTCCGAGCGGGTCCTCCACGAGGACTTGGGGGCCCTCATGTTGAGCACTAGTTCACACATGGCGGTAGGGGGGAGAAGGGAGGTGGTGTATGCCTCAAGGGCGGCCTTGCATGCCTCACCCGGGGTATGGGTAGAAGTGGCGGAGTTCACATATTGGACGGCGTTGTTGAATTGCCGCTGTGCTAGGGGGCATGATAGCGCCCACGTGGCCAAGTAATGGCCCACCCGCTCATCCTTGAGGTTTGAAGCCCCACTCAACTCCCGTAGTGCCTTAGACAACAGAGGGGAAGTGGCGGGGCGTTTCATTGCAAAGAAATCTGTAATATCTAAGCGCGAGAGAAAGAAGCATGGAACAATGAACTACGGACAATAGCAAGCATGCACAGGGGAACATTAAGAAATTGGAATATGTGGGTAGACATTGTGACGTTCTAGTATTGATCTAAAATAGGCTAGAACATCTAGGCTAGAGTTTTCTAGGCTAGATAAAGATTGGCTCTTCTAGCGTGTACCAAGGAATGTGTCAAAAAACGCCAACTTCACCGCCCCTCCAAGCACCACCACCAACACCCTCACCGATACATAAAGTTCACGAATGCACCATGGTCCGCCACTCCTCCAAAAGAAGCTGCCCGGGCTACCATGGCCAACCATGGCCAATCACAGGGTCCCGATGATGGACCCGACTCATGGAGCGCCGGGTTCCCCCCCTCCCCCTTGCCCCCCTTCCTCTAGAGCCCGCTTCCCGCCTAGCTCGGTTAGTCCTCCCCACTCTGCATGCACAAACACATACATACACAACGACACCAATGAGTTATGGCTTGGTCTCCTATGTAAAAGCAGCTTCAGTGTCGGTAGGGAAGAAGTCCCTCTCACTCAGCATAGGGGTTACGGGCGCTGAGCTAGATGCTGCATCAACATCGACGACAACAGGGGCTGGCCGCTGGGACAAGCCGTGTGCACAGCGCGGGGCCGTCCTGCGGAAGTTTTTTGCGGAGGCGGTGTCAGTGCGGGAGCCTCAGGGTCAAAATTGCTGACTGTGACTGCAGTGTTGAATGCGTCACCATCCGAGGCATCACTCCAACTCTGACTCCCACTCTTAATCCCACTCTCACTCCCATTGTCACTACCACTCGGGGAGTCCCCTATGTCTGACTGGGGATCACCTGCGGGCTCAGACGAATCCTCTGCATCAACTACAATGTGCCAATAGAGCTTTGCTGACCGCATTGGCGAAATGCGCTGCGCACTATCATCTCCCTCGGGCACGTGCCCGGGCAGCACGCACTCTGCGGACTAGTGCACCTACGAGGGATAAAGAACAACCAACACATGTTGGGCATTCTGTATGGTACACACCCTACCCTTTCTCTTTGCCCTTCTCACAAGGTTCTCATACGTGATCTGCCAACACTGCATACGAGCAGCTACGTGTGGCACTGATGCTGCAATGTCCGCAAACAAACACGAACAAAGCAAAGTAGTGGAGCCCTGAGAAATTAGATCTGATAGTTTGTTTTTTTCCAAGGAAATGCAATTGTCGACCATGCCCCGGACATGCCGCCTGAATCCGTGCATCGCTGATCCCCACTAACATCCTAGGGGTTAGTCGCGGCGCCGGTGGGATTACGGCAAGGTTTGGGAAGGAGACGCCCCGGTTGGTCCATGCCATTGCCTTCTGGAAGCAGTGTTGGGTATGATGGCAACCAGCCATCGGAAGCAGTGCCTCCGAACATCGGAAACCATGTTCGGAGGGATTGCTTTCTAACACGGAGGCAATCATCAGGAGTGTTGCTTTCCAACATCGGAAACGTTTTCGCGACCAGTTTTGGCAGGCACTCTTCCGGGACGCCGAGGCTGAAGGGAGATGGGCCACACCCGTGGGCCGCGATGTTTCGAGCAGTACGCGCGATTGGCCTAAGGATTTCAGAAACAACATGCCAGGCACTGCATCTAAAAACTCCTAGGAAAACAAAACTCCGTGCTCTGCATTTGTGGGACATGTGGGGTTAATCTAGCGCAAGCGGCGTCACCAACTCCTTCCACGTGTCCATGAAGCGGTCACGTGGAGGGATGGGGTGGGGGAACGGGAGGCCCATTGGGGTGGTGTAGGCAGCCCCCCGGCGGTTCATGAAGCCCCACACATGCCGCAAGCCGCCCTTGGGTACATTCAAGTCCATAAGTAATCCGATCAATCGGGGCGCCGAGAAGAGGACGGAGGCGTATTGCTTCACGGCCTCTATTTGCTTGTACCGAATGAGCGAGAGTTGGGCAACCTCCGTGGCCTCGTACCACCGGGCCTTGGCCAAAGGGGATGAGGCCACCCAGTCACCAATGAGTTGCAAGACCAAATGGCCCCGCAAACTCTTGGCCCCACTCAAACGCGTGAGCGTCATACTAAGCTCAAGAAGGGTGTCCCGAGAGAAAGGCAAAACAAGAGCTACACAAGACAAAAAGGAGGTCGGGAGTGGGGTGAGTGGAAAGATCGGAGAGGGCTGTGTGGGGCTAGATAACCACCTATAGGACTATGCAACCCCCGTAGCATCCCATTGAGCACCCTTTGACCACCCAGACACTTCAAGTGGGCATGGTATACGCACAAGCACAGCGGTGCAAAGGACCCAAAATTGGGTTCATGTGTTGAGATTGGGCACGTTAATTTTTACCCCTTTCATATATTAAAAATCAAAGTTAACCATTTGTTTTAACGTAGGTCTCTAGGGTTCGTTGTGTAAGGCACAATGGGTGTGGCACGGGCGTTGGGTGTGTGTGGGCCATTGGGTGTGTGAGGGGCATTGGGTGTGTGAGGGGCATTTGGTGTGTGAGGCGCATTGGGTGTGTGAGGGGCATGGGGTGTCTAAGAGGCATTAGGTGTGTGAGGGGCATCGGGTGCGTCAGGGGCATTGAGTGTGTGAGGGTTGTTGCATGTGCAAGGGCCATTCGGTGTGTCAGGGGCATTGGATGTGTTAGGGGCATGGGGTGTGGCAGGGGCATTGGGGGTGGCAAGGGCATTGCATGTTTGAGGGGCACGCGGTGTGTGAGGGCCCGTGGATGTCTGAGGGGCATTGGCTGTGTGAGGAGCATTGGGGGTGTGATGCACATGGGTGCGGGAGGCAATGGCTGTGTGAGATGCAATGGATGTGTGAGGGGCATTGGGTGTGAGAGTGACAATTGGTGTGTGAGGGGCATTGGGTGTGCGAAGGGCATTTGGTTTATGAGCGCCATTGGGTGCGTGAGAGGCATCGTGCGTGCCACGCGCATTCAGTGTGTGAGGGGAAACCGAGTGTGTAGGACATTTTGGTTGTTAGGTCCAATGGGTATAGCAAAGGCAATGGGTGTGTCAAGCCCGTCGGAAGTGTGAGGGCCATAGGGTGTGTGAGGGGCAATAGCTATGTCACGCGCGCAGGGTGTGTCAGGCCCATTGGGTGTGTGAGGGGTAGTGGGTGTGTGAGGGCCATTGGGTGTCTCACGGGCATTGGTCGTGTCAAGTGGAATGGGCATCGGAGGGCCGTTGTGCGTGTGAGGGGCATTGTTTGTGTGGGGCGGATCGGATGTGTCAGGGGCATTGGGTTTCTGAGGGGTATTTCGTGTGTGAGAGCCATTGGGTGGTTGACGAGCATGGAGTGTGGGAGGGGCAACGGGTGTGTCAGGGCCAGTGGCATTGTGTTCGTGAGGGGCATTGGGTTTGTGAGGGGCATTGGGTTGGCAGGGGGCATTGCGTGTGTGAGGGGTGGTCCGTGTGTCGAGGGCATTAGGTGTGGAAGGCGCATTGGGTGTGTGAGAGCCATTGGGTGTGTGAGGGGCATGAGGTGTGTGAGGGGCATGAGGTGTGTAATGCGCAATGGCTGTGTGAGGGGAATTGGCTGTGTGAGGGGCACTAGGTGTGTTTGGGGCATAGGGTGCGTGAGAGGCATTTGGTATGGGTGGGGCGTTGTGTGTGTGAGGGGCACTGTGTGCGTGAGGGGCATTGGGTTTGTGAGGGGCATTGGGTGTGGGATGGGGTCTGGGTGTGTGAGGGGTATTCGGTGTGTAAGGCGCAATGGGTGCGTGTGTGGCATTGGGTGTGTGTGGGGTATTGGTTGTGCCATAAGCATTGGGTGCGGGATGGGCATAGGGTGTGTGAGGGGCATTGGGTGTGTGAAGGGAACGGGGTGTGTGGAGGGCTTTGTGTGTGTGAGAAGCATTAGGGCTGTGAGGGGCACTAGGTGTGTGAGGGGCATGGGTGTGGGTGGGGCATGGGGTTGGTGAGGGGCATTGGGTGTGAGAGGGGCAATGTGTGTGTGAGGGGTGTTGGGTGTGAAAAGCAAATGGGTGTGCGTGGGGGATTAGTTTTGTTAGGGGCATTCGATGGGTGAGGTGTGCTGGTTGTGTGAAGGCCTTGGGTTTTCGGCAGGGCATAGGGTCCGTGAGAGGCATTTGGTTTGGTAGGGCCATTGTATGTTAGGGGCATTGGGTGGGTGTGGGGTATGGGAGGGCCATTGCGTGTGTGAGGAGCATTGGTTGTGTGAGGGGAATCGGGTGTGTGAGGGGCATTGTGTTTGGCAGGGGTATCTCCCTTGTAAGGGCCATTGGGTGGGTGACGGGCATTGGGTGTGGGAGCGGCACGCGGTGTGTGAGGGGCATCGGGTGTGTGAGGGGCATTGTGTCTGTAAGGGGCATAGGGTGTGTGAGGGGCATTGTGTGTGTGAGGGGCATTGGGTGTGTGAGGGGCATTGTGTGTGGGGGGGGTATTGCGTGTGTCAAGGGCAATAGGTGTGGGAGGGGCATCGCGTGTTCGAGAGGCATTGGCTGTGGCTGGGGAATTACGTGTGTGAGGGAATTGGGTGTGTGAGGGGCATTAGGTGTGCAAGGCGCAATAGGTGTGTGAGGGGCACTTGGTGCGCGTGGGGCCTGGGGTGCGTGAGAGGCATTGGTATGCGAGGGGCATTGTGTGTGTGAGGAGCATTGACTGTGTGTGGGGCATTGGGTGTGTGAGAGGCACCCGGTACGGGAGGGGCATTATGTGTGAGAGGGGCATTGGGTGTCTGAGGCCATTGGGTCTGTGAGGGGCATTCCGTGTCTTTGGGGCATTGCGTGTGTGCGGCGCATTGGGTGTGGGATGGGCATTGGATGTCTAACGGGCTCTGGGTGTGTAAGGGGCAATGGGTGTGTGACCGGTATTCTGTGTGTAAGGCGCAATGGGTGTGCGAGGAATATTGGGTGTGTGAAGGGCATTGGGCGGTGAGGGGTATTGGGTGCCGGATGGGCATTGGGTGTGTGAGGGGCATTGGGTGTGTGAAGAGTATTGAGTCTGTGAGGGGAATGCGGTGTGTGAGGGGCTTTGTGTGTCTAAGAAGCATTAGGTGTGTGAGCGGCATTGGTTGTGTGAGGGGCATGGGTGTGGGAGGGGCACGGGGTGTGTGAGGGGCATTGGGTGTGAGACGGGCAATGGGTGTGTGAGGGGTCTTGGGTGTGTAAGGCAAATAGGTGTGGACGGGGCATTGAGTGTGTTAGGGGCATTCCATGGGTGAGGTGTGTGTGAAGGCCATTGGGTGTCTGTGCGGCATTGGGTGTGTGAACGGCATTTGATTTGGTTGGGGCATTGTGTGTTAGGGGGATTGGGTGTCCCAATTGCCCTCACACACCCAACGCCCAATTGCCCGTCGCACACCTTGTCCCCCTCACATGCTCGATTCCCCTTCCACACCCGATGCCACTCACACACCCAATGCCCCCGACACACCTTATTCCCCTCGCACACTTGTTGCCCCTTCCACACCCATGCAATGCCCCCCCACACCCAATGTCCTTCCCATACCACATGCCCTTTAGACACCTAATGCCCCCGGCACACGCAATACCCCTCACATAGCCAATCCCCGTCACGGGCGGGGGGTGCCGTAATGAAAAAAAAAACTCGGAGTGTCCAATACACCCCACAATGGCGGTCGGTGCCTAATCGACGGCGGTTGCTGTATAGCTGATGGCGGTTGGTGTGTAACTGATGGCGGTTGGTGTGTAACCGATGGCGGTTGTTGTGTAACCCATGGCGGTTGCACGGTAACCGATGGCGGTTGGTGAGTAGCCACAAAAACATCAAAGAGTGGATGCCATCGGAAAAAAAAAAGGTGAGCGTCTTTAGGGCACCCCCTGGTGAGGACTATTGGGTGTTTGAGGGGCATTAGGCATGTGACGGGCATTGGGTGTGTGAGCGGCATGGAGTGTGAGATGGCCATTGGGTGTGTGAGGGGCATTGGGTGTGTGAGGGGCATTGGGTGTGGGAGGGGTATTCGTTGTTGCAGGGGCATTGGGTGTTGGAGGGGCATTGGGTGTGTGAAGGCAATTCGGCGTGTGATGGGCATGGAGTGCGGGACGGGCAATGGGTGTGTGAGAGGCAATGCGTGTGTGACGGGCATTGGCTGTCAGAGGGACAAGTGGTGCGGGAGGGGCGTTAGCCGTGTGAGGGGCATTTGGTTTGGGAGGGCCGTTGGGTACGTGAGGGACATTGGTGTGGGAGGGCCGTTGGGTGTGTGACGCGCATTTGGTTTGTGAGGGCCATTGGGTGCGTGAGGGGCATTGGGCGTGTCACGCAAAATGCGTGTGTCAGGGAAAATCGAGTGTGTAGGACATTTTGCTTGTCACGCGCAATGGGTACGGGAGAGGCAACGGGTCTATGAGGCGCAGCGGAAGTGTGAGGGCCATTGGGTGTGTGAGGGGCAATGGCTGTGTCAAGGGCAGAGGGTGTGTGAGGTCCATTGGGTATGTTAGGGGTAGTGGGTGTCTGAGGGCCATTGGGCGTCTCAGGGGCATCGGGTGTGTCAGGGGCAATGGGCATGGGAGGGCCATGGCGTGTGTGAGGGGCATGGGTTGTGCGAGGGGCATAGTGTATGTAAGGCGCGATGGGTGTGGGAGGAGCATTGGATGCGTGAGGGGCATTGGGTGTGCGTGGGGCATTGGGTGCGTGAGAGCCATTTGGTATGCGGGGGGCATTGTGTGTGTGAGGGGCTTTCGGTGTGGGATGGGCATTGGGTGTGTCAGGGGCAATGGCTGTGTGAGGGATATTCGGTGTGTACGGTAGAATGGGTGTGTGCGGGGCATTTGGTGAGTGCAGGGCACTGCTTGCGGGAGGGACATTGGGTGTGTGAACGGCATTGGGCGTGTGAGGGGCATTGGCTGTGGGATGGCCAGTGGGTGTTCGAGGGGCATTGGGTGTCTTAGCGGAACCGGGTGTGTTAGGGGCTTTGTGTGTCTAGAGCATAAGGTGTGTTAGGGGCATTAGAGGAGGAGGAGGAGGAGGAGCGCCTACCGCGGGCCCATGGACGATGGGCTTGGGCGTCGTCCCCCAGGAGTCCCACGCAAACCAGCCAGGGCAATCCTCCGTCTTACCTCCGCAAGAGCAAGACGGATCTCGCCGCACACCTGAGGACGCTCTTCCCAGCAGGCCATCCGGGTCTCAGCGCCGGGGAACGACAACGCTACGGTTCGATCTGCCTCCAGGTCCCTGTCACCAACCACCTCAAAGTCCTGGATCCACCCGAGTCAGCGGCCCACAATCGTACAGGGCGCGAAGGCGTGGGTCTCCCCCGGGCATCACCCCCGAATTAGAACGCCGCCAGACAAGGAGCGCAGTCTGGCCCGACTACGTGCTGTGCCGGATCAGTCCAGGCGTGTGAGTTCGAGGACGTGATCACGGACGCGGAAAGGGCCATCGGGAGGGCCCACCCTATGCCACCTGCACGTCCTTGAAGACCATGCGGGGTCTTGGGAAGCCGCATTGAGGATGGCCGAGAAGGCCGAATGCAGTGTGGCACACCAAGAGGGGATCTCATCGCCACAGAGGCCGGCCTCAAGGCCCCGTCCATCGCCACCGTAATGGATGGCCCAAAGGCGATGCCGGTCTGGGAAACGGGGCGCAAGCCCGTGCTGGCCGAGGCTGCCCATGACGATCACGTCGTGTGCCTCCAGGTCAATTTCTTGTCGTATGCTTGGCGGCCAATTGCTCTTGAGGTACACATAAAGGACTCGGTATGGACTCCTCCTTCGACGGGTGCTGATGGTGGACTTCACCTTGGGCGCTAGGAGGAGGTCTCCTAACAACCATAGGCCTAGGATGACGTCCCACGCTGGCCACCCGGAATATCTAGGCGTCGGAAACCATTTGGTGACGTGGTACCATTCCGCTGGAGGGGTGGTGACGAGGGACTGGTTCACGGGATCTCCCTTCTGGGGGGAGAAGTGGTCAACGAGAGGTAGGACGGGCACCGCATGCCGTTTGTGTGAGAGGACGGTGGTGAGTATGACGTCCCATAGGAGGCGACGCAGGTTCGCAGGACACAACCCTAAGTGCTGAAGGGCATCTCGGTGCGGCGGGGAGATGGCCCCAAGGCGTCCAACGGTATAGGTAAGGAGGGTCTCGTGGGCCGGGGAGCCATCCACGGCCAGCACGAAGGGTTCGTTGCCCCCGAGGATGAGGACGCCCCAGGCAGTGGGCGCACAATGTCGCCAGGTGTGACACCTCTGGGAGAGCCGGGCCGCCAGCCACCGATGGTAGTGGGCGCGGAGTAGAGGGTCGAGTGGGCAGGACAAGACGTGGTGGCCAGGGTCGGGCAGGAGGCAGGGAGGGCAGGGCGTGTCCCGGGGAGGGAACAAGGAAAGGCGTAGGCCAGTGACAGTCTTTGGTGAGAGCGAGACACCTGTACGCAATGCACCGCACTCACGAGAGAGAGGGTGTCGCGGGGCCATGTGTCCGCACCATTGCACGCGCGGTAGTACTGTACCCCCGCTGGTAGGTGCAGGCGCATGTGGAGGGCATATGGGGGTGGGATGAACTGGGCCGAGTCCAGGGGCGGCAAGGGCACCAAGCCCCACTCTCTTGGGGGGCAGCTCGGGGTATATGCACCGAGGGGCAAGTCCGTCAGCCGGGGGACGTCATCCAGGTGGGAGTGGCGGAGTAATGAGACCGCACTAGGGATGTGGTCGTTGCGGTCCGTCGTTTCCCGGCGTAGCGGTCCCTCGGGTGGTGTCCGAAGTACGGCTGGTAGCGGTGCGGGTCGGCTGGGGGGCATCACGGCGGGGGGGGTGTAGGGTTTGTGCGCAACGGCGACCCAGGGGTCCTACTGGTCCCCCGTGTAGGGATAAGGCAGGAGAGGGGCCGGGGGGTGACTATCATGGTGACCGGAGCGCTCACGGGGGTCAGGCCGCTCATCGCGGTAGGCACTGTGGCGCCTCGCCGGCGGGCTATCGTGCCGATACCCAAGGCTGCGTCGGCGGTGTGGGATTGTCCGGGCGGCGTGGGCTGTACCGCCGCTGGTGCTTGGCTTCTGGCTCCCCGTCGGAGTGTGAGGCTGCGGTGAGGTCCACCTCTTCTTCCGCGTCTTGCTTGCGTCGGTGCTGCAACCCTCGTCCTGCACGGTGGGCTTTGCGGGCAGGGTATTCTCTATCGGGGTCGGCGACCCATGGGGTGTAGGGCTGCTTCTTGGACTCCGCCCAGGATATCTTCCAACATCGAGTGATGCGGGGTCGGGTCAGCTTCATACCCTTGTCATAGTCGACGGGTTTGATTCCTAGTATGGTGAACTTCGCTGTGTGGTTGAGCTGCGCGTCCGAGATGGACGAGAGCCCGGCACCGAAATTGTCGCGGAGGATGCCTCCCACTAGCCCCGCGTCCACCTCACCTGCCGGGGGGTCATCGATCTCCTGCCACCCCACCCAGAGTGCCTTGGAGAACACCTGGGGATCCACTTTCTTGGGCGTGTACCCCTTCTTCTTGGCCGCACCTTCCGCCTGGTTGGCCGCATCCGCTTCAACTAGGGAGGCGGCGGAGCCGTCCACCATTTGCTGGACCGGGGGAGGGCTGGCGAGGAGGGCACGCAGGACATCGCGATGCCAGGCCAGCTCGGTGCGTGGCTGCGGACCCATGCCCATTGTTCCCGAATCGGAAATTGCGGGAGGGAGCCGGTGTTCGCTCCATAGTGGCGGAACAACTAGAGGTGGAAGGCGTGGGCAACCTCGTCCTCGCATCCCCGTGGGATCGTGGGGATCCACTCCAGGGAGGCCAGTGCGGCGTAGGTGGGGGAGGGTGTTCGTGACGGTGGCTCGAGAGGGGCAGTTGGGGGCCGGTGTGGGGCAGCCGCCCGGGGGTGGTTGGGAACCGGGGCCGGGACAGCAAAGGAGATGCTGGGTGCATCTGTGGGGGCCTCGGGGCTCGCCATAGCCCGCCTGAGCACACTAGCAAGGTCATCAAAGTTAGGCACCCAGTGCGAGGTGAGGACAGCGGCGGCGAGGATGACTGGCACGAGGACAAGGAACTGCGGGGAGCCGGGCGGCGGAAGCTCGAACGAGGCCGGCACCGCACTGCGCACGGCGTTGGCGAAAGCAGGCGGCGTACTGGAGGCTGCGCAGCCTGGTGGCGATGGACAGGAGGGGGGGCAGGGACCGGATGAAGCCGTCTAGCTTAACGGCTTCAGCCTGCCGCTGTGCAGCGGCCGCCCGCTGCAGGGCGTTGTCCCGTTCAGTGCGAACCACGTCCAGGTCACGCTTGAGGGACGTCAGGTTATCTTGCGCAACGCGCAGCTCCTGCTGCTAGGCATCGCACCGGTCACGCAGTTGGGCATAGTCGGTGGAGTAGGCCGACACGTCTAGGTCAGGGACAAAGGGCTCACCCGACTGTGAGGGGCTGCGGGGGCGGACCCAATGGCGGGGAATAGAGACTCAGGCGGTGTGGGTTCCGCGGCAACCTTTTGACCTGTGAGGCGGTCTCGGAGATAGTGAAGGATAGCCTCGGGGGCTCGGGCAATAGCGACGTGGGAAATGGTCATGGCTCGCTGGAGGGGTGTCGTCGCTGGTGCGGTACAGCGCTGACGCTGTGGTGAATGCAGCCCATGCAAACAGGGACCCCACTAGGCTAGGGGCCGGCTGTCCCTTGGCGAGGTAGGGCGCATGGTTGGGAGGGGTGAGAAGGGGGGGGGCTGGCTGTGTCTTGGATGCCGGCTTGCAGGAGGACAATGGTGGGGGTTGTGGCCCATGAGTGCTCCCCCGCTTGCTCGATCTGGTGCAACAGCTCCACACTGTGAACCGGGAGGACCGAGCACTGCAGCAGCAGCCGCAGCTGGTCAGGGGGCCAAATGCCCTGGTTGACCAACAGAGGAGGGGTGGCGACCGGGGCCGACTTGCACTGCCCCGAGAGGCAGATGGAAGAGGCCCATGCCAGGAGGCCGGGCTGCTGCGGGATGAGCTCCGCTGTCGGGATCCTGGCCGCACGCGGGACCGCGTGCACGTCATTGGGCAGTGCCCAGAAAGCCGCCACCACCTGTTGGGTCCGAAGGCGGTCCCACATTGGCTTGAGGTGAGGGGGCAGAAGCTGGTTGATGGGCTTCTAGAGCTTGAAAGAGACCTTCTGGTTGTCAATCGCCGGGGCCGCGTCGGTGTCGGTGGGCGGGGCCTTTTCGCGGGCCGAGTAGAGGCTCCGGAACACAATGTGCGGGAGGCGGGCCGCGGAAATGGAGGCGTGCCCAGGGCTCCACCGCGTGACCATGGCGGCGGTGAGGGCGTCAAGGCTCTTGGAGACATATTCGAGTAGAGGGCCGCCTTGCGCAAAGGCCAGGGAAACATGCTCAATAATTTTCACCTCCGACGGGCTTGTGGCGACTGCAGCGGTGCCCGTAAGGAGGAGTCCCCTTGGTGTCCATGCCCCCGTCACGGCGGTGATAGCCGGGATGGTCCCATCTGCTACTGTTTAGCGCAGGGCATCACACAGGTCAGTCATGGCGGGGTCGGGGACCCGTACGGCCTCATCCGCCGCTTCCAACGCGTCATCCTTCAGCATGTCCAGATCACGCAGTAGCCGGTCAGTGTCGTCGGACTGGGCGATATCCATCAAGACCATGGGGAACGGTCCCCGTCGGATGGCGCGGCCTCGACCGGCGTTGGGAGCTCGGGAGGAGGGGTCTTGGGATGGCGATGACCGCTGAGACATGGTATGTTGTAACGAAAATGGAGCTGGTGGCCCGTGCCCGCAAGACATAGAGGAAGGGGCAAGGTATAGGGGCAAAGGGGTTGTGGGAGCAACACAGGGGGTAGGGGTGGCACCCAGCGGTCTGGGCGCCAAAGAAAAGCATAGGGTGCCAGGAGTGTGGCCGTGGTGTGGCGAAATAAATTTTGTGGCGCGAGAGCGCAGAGCAACACGGGGTCGTCTGACGGAGCGGGTTAGCGGATTGAGGTCCCAGGACTCATGAGGACGGGAATGCGAGGGGAGCGCCGCGCCGGTGCGCGGGGCTGCGGTTCGCGGGGCTGCAACCCATAGGGCGTATAAGCGAGCGGGGCCCACTGGTGGGACGACGCAGGAAACGGCTCACGATACCCCTGCACAAGGTGTCACGTAGAGCGGCGGATACGTCGAATGCAGTCCCCGTCGCGGCTCTCCGCGTAGCGGCCCGGAAGACTGCCACGGCGAGGTCGACGTCTTGCAAGAGCAGGTAGTAGGACGACGCGCCGACTGTGGATAGGAGGGGGCTACACAAGGGGGAGGGACGCATCTGGGGTGCGGCACTCAGCCGTTGGAGACACGGCGACGAGGAGAGAGAGTGCACCACGTGGGTGGAGTAGAGTTGGGAGAGGAGCCATGATGGCAGGAGAGGAGTGACGCGGTGGCACGACGAACACGACGAATCACGACTAACTTCAAGGTGGGCAGTGCGTGTGGGCAATCCGTCCCACACCTACCATCATGAGGGTTTTTAGACTAGTGCCAGGTCACCAGAGGGGCATTGGGTGTGTGAGGGGCATGGGTGTGGGAGCGGTATGGGTTGTGTGAGGTGCATTGGGTGTGAGAGGGGCAATGGGTGTGTCAGGAGTGTTGGGTGTGTAAGACAAATGGGTGTAGGAGGGGGATTGGGTGTGTGTGGGGCATTCCATGGGTGAGGTGCACTGGGTGTGTGAAGGCCATGGCGTTTTCGTGGGGTATTGGGGCTGTGAGAGGCATTTGTTTTGGTAGAGCCATTAGGTGTGTGAAGGGCAGTGGGTGCGGGAAGGGCATTGGGTGTGGGAGAGGCATTGCATGGGTGTGTAAGGGGCAACAGGTGTGTGAGGGGAACGAGGTGTGTGACGGGCATTGGTTGTGTGAGGGGCATTGGGTGTGGAAGGGGAAACAAGTATGTGAGCGGAAGGAGGTGTGTGAGGGGCACTTGGTGCGCGAGGAGCATCAGATATTGAAGGGGCAATGGGTGTGGAAGGGGCATTGGGTGTTTGATGGGCATTGGGTGTATGGGGGCCATTGGGTGTGTCAGGGGCATTGGGTGCTTCAGGGGAATTGAGTGTGTGAGTGGCATGGGGCGTGTGAGGAGCATTGTGTGTGTGAGGGGCATTGCGTGTCTGAGGGGCATGGGGCGTGTGATGGCCAATGGGTTTGTGAAGGGCATTGGGTGTGTAAGGCGCAATGGGTGTGTGAGGGGCACTGGGTGTGGAAGGCGCAATGGGCGTGGAAGGGGCATTGGGTATGTGAGAGGCATTGGGTGTGTGTGGGGCATTGCGTTTGTGAGAGGCATGTGGTTTGGCAGGGGCATTCTGTGTGTGAGGGGGTGTGTGAGGGCCGTGGGGTGTGTAAGGGGTTTTTTGTGTGTCTGAGAAGTAGTAGGTTTGTGAGGGGCATGCGGTGTGGGAGGTCCAATGGGTGTGGGAGGGGCAATGGGTATGAGAGGGGTATTAGGTGTGTGAGGGGCAATGGTTGTGTGAGGGGCATCGGGTGTGGTAGGGGCCATGGGTGTGTGAGGAACAATGGCCGTGGGGGCACCTGGGGGTTTGAGGGGCATGGTGTGTGTGAGGGGCACTGAGTGTGAGAGGGGCAATGGGTGTGTGAGGGGCACTCGGTGTGGGAGGGGCACTCGTGTGGGAGGGGCCTGGTGTGTGTGCGGGGCAATGGGTTTGTGAGTGGCAATGGGTATGGAGGGGCAATGGGTGTGTGGGGGCCATTGGGGTTATGAGGGGCATGGGCTGTGTGAGGGGCATTGGCTATGGGAGCGGCATTGGGTGTGTGAGGGTCACTGGGTGTTCCAGGGGCTTTGTCGGTTTGAGGGGCATTGGGAGTGTGAGGGGCATTGGGTGTGGAAGAGGCATTGGGTGTATGAGGCGCAATGCGTCTAGAGGGCCACTGGGTGTATGAAGCGCGATGGGTGTGGGACGGGCATTGTGTTTGTGAGGGGCATTGGGTGTGACAGGGGCATTGGATGTCAGTGGGGCATTGTGTGTCTGAGCCTTGTTGGGTGTGTGAGGGGTATTTCTTGTTTGTGGGGCCTTAGGTGCGTGAGAGGCCTTAGGTGTGTGAGGGGCATTGGGTGTGTCTTTGCAAGGTAAGAGAACAAGGCAAAACAGGACCAGCAAGTACTGTTACATGGGACGGTCAAGGGGTCCAGGGTTCCCGTACCCAATCGCCGTTTGGTTCCCGGTAGCAGGGAAAAACGGGGGAAAGCGTGGAAAAACGGGGGAAAACGGGGAAAACGGGGAAAAACGGAGGAAAACGGGGGAAACCGGGGGGAAAACGGGGGGAAAACGGGGGAAAACGGGGGAAATCTAGGGGGGGGGGGTATTTTGAAGAAGACCCACCCACCCGAATTTTGCCCCCCCCCCCCACGTTTATAATTCTGTGGGGAGCATTTTTTGCAAACCAAATTGAAGCCAAGGCGCTCTCCCGGGTTTAGGCATCCCAGCCCCAAAGGGTGACGCACATAGCAAAAAGAAAATCATCATATCTGTGTGGAGATGAGAGCAACATAAGCAGGGGTATGCATATAAAAAATAGTGGCAGTGGAAGAGACCTGAGCAGCTTGACCCATTCATCAGAGTTCTCACCCTCCCCCATTTCCCCCCCGTTTTCCCCCGGTTTTCCCCCGTTTTTCCCCGTTTCCCCCCCCGTTTTGCCCGTTTTTCCTCCATCTGTATCCCTTGACCTATGTCACAGACTTTCCTCTCTTTGACCCTTTAGTAAACAACCCTCTCCTGTATCCCGCACCCAACCGGCCTTTAGTCGCCTACTGTTCCCGGATCCTGGGAACCTTGGACCCCTGGGGACGGCACCGCCAACACTGCACCACCACGCACCTCCAGGAGCAATTGCTGGGAGAGGGTGCCCGGGGCGAACCCGGACACCCCTTGGCCTAGGACCCCAAGTCACGTAGCCTTGCCCCCGGCGCCCATGAGGGAGGGTGGCAGCCAATGGCCAATGGGCCGACTAATTGTGACACCACGTTGATCTCGTGTAACCATTGTTGTGCATTCAATTTGACTTTTGACATTGCGGTTGCAAAACTTCCCTGGTGCACTTGGGAATCGTTCACCCGCGACCACCCTGACTAGCCTCAACACCCGTCTCTTGATTCGGAGAAAAAAGGTCCCGACATGGAGGGCTATGTGAGGGGCAATGGGTGTGTGAGGAGCCATTGGGAGTGTGAGGGGCATGGCATGTGTGAGGGGCATTCGATACAGGAGGGGCAATGGGTGTGTAAGGGGCATTGGGTATTCGAGGGGCATTGGCAAATTGAGGGGCACTCGGAGTGTGAGGGGCATTGGATGTGTGAGGCGCAATGGGTGTGGGAGGGGCATTGGGTGTGTGAGGTGCAATGGGTGTGGGAGGGGCTTTGCGTATGGGAGGGGCATTGGGTGTGGAAGCGGTATTGGGTGTGGAAGGGGCAATGGGTGTGGGAGGGGCATTGGGTGTGTGGGGAATTGGCTGTGTGAGGGGCATTGGGAGTGTGAGGTGCAATGGCCGCGGAAGAGGCATTGGATGTGCGAGGGGCAATGGGTCTGTGAGGGGCATTGGGTGTGTGAGGGGCATTGGGTGTGGAAGGGGCAATGGGTGTGGGAGCGGCAATGGGTATGTGGGGGAATTGCTTGTGTGAGGGGCATTGCATGTGTGAGGGGCATGGGATGTGTTAGGGACATTGGGTGTGGGAGGGTCATTCGGTATTAGAGGGCATTTGGGGTCGGAGGCGTAACGGGGGTGGGAGGGGGGTTGGGTGTGTGAGGAGCATCAGATGTGTAACGGCCATCGGGTGTAGGACCATTGGGTGTGTGAGGGGCATGGGGTGTGCGAGGAATATTTGATGCGTGAGGGGCATTGGGTGTGTGAGGGCCATTGGGTGTGTGAGGGGCATTGGGCGTGAGGGGCATGGGGTGTGTGACGGGCATTGGGTGTGTGAGGGGTGTTTGATGTGTGAGGGGCATTGGGTTTGTGAGGGCCGTTGGGTGTGTGAGGGGCATTGGGTGTATCAGGGGCATTGGGTGTGTAAGGGACATTGGGTGTGTGAGGAGCATTGGTTGTGTGAGGGGCAATGGGTGTGCTAGGAGAAGGGGGGGGGGTGTTTCTGCGAAATATGATACAATGAGGTTTGGCCTAGGATTGGCCACATCGCAAAAGGGGGGGGTTACCCCTTTTGCGCGCAACCAAGCTGTCCTATACCGAGCCACGGGGGGGGGGGTCACCTTGGACGCGGAGGTCACCTTGGACGTGGAGGAGTGTGTATTTGTTCATTTTTTGGTCATCCCAAGGGAAATTTGAGGCACGAGCATCACAAGGTGGTCCCCCATGCGCTGCAACCACGTGCCCTTGAAATTTTGCCCATTTAGCAACACCACGACAAAGTCTTAGGGCATACGCAAATTGTTGTTTATTGGCACCACCGCTCCATCCCTCTTGGCTAGCAGCTGCATCGTGAACCTGTGCACCCTCACATCCTTGTTCCACCCCCGATACCCCTACAACACCTGGTCCGAGACGTACACCTCCCCTACCCCTTGAACTGTAATTAGCTGTTCCTCATACTTCACCTCTTGGCCACAGAGGGCCATATGCATACTCCCCACAACCCCTACACCCGCATCCATGTTAAGCAACAACAAGAGTGCATGCCGTTCATGCATCACGGTGCCCACATACATACCTCTCCCTCTTCCCGCCGCTTCCTCCGACCCACTGCACTTGCACCAATCACTGCCTCCCAAATTTTTCTACTGCTACCTCCACATGGACCCGATCCACATCCGCGGCGATATGTAGGCATTGGGACATTTCGTCCAGCATTCCCACACCGCTCTCTCGTTGAGCTCGCTATTGTCCGGTGCAAGCCCCCGGACTTTCTAGCGGTGCAACTTGCCCTGCTTAACGAAGGCCAGGTGCTCCCAGCCTTCCAGAATTAGCGTTGGTAGTTCTTTGAGCGGCATCTCCCATTTACGCACTTCTTCCCCCCCATCCCACTCAACCACCCCCAATAGGAGCCACTTGAACCTCCGGGATGTCCAATAGCACCTTGAACTTTGTGTCCCCACATTCATACACAGACCCTCCTGGCACCTTTTTCCTTCCATACTACCCCACGTGTTGGACTCCCCTATTCCCTACAATGTCACGCTCTGCTTCTCTCGGCATCCTCTCCGATTCCCTGGTGCCACCCAGTATGTGCTCCCCCTTCTTTTTGTAAAAAAAAAAGGCTGCACAAACACGGGAACTACGGTGCGGACCACTCGGCCCGCACCTACTTTCTCACCTTTCTTGTGCTTGGCCTTCAACCGCGCCATTTTTTCCATGTGCTTGCCGCCCACTTGGCCTTCGCGTCTTGTGCTCCACACCCCAACCTCACTACGTCCATGTCTGGCGCCCACTCCCATTCATCGGCGCCCCTTCCACATGGCCCACCATAGCCCGATGGCATGTTGTAGATGCTTGTGCTCCTCCCAAGCGTGTCCCGATCTGCTCACCATGAGCTGCGGACCATCAAAGAACTCGCAACTCCCGTACCCCCATAGCGTGACCCATTGGAGGTGCATGCTAAACGGGGGGAGGACCAACAACTTTAAGATTGCCCCCCTTTGCACCGCCTCTTGGGCACTACTCTTTGTGACGGTACCTTCTGGGAAGAGCTTGCTTCGGCGTCTTTAGCGGCTTTGGCTTGGTCAAGGGAATGGGCATCGTGGCCACAAATCGCTTCAATATCTCTTCTTCCATGACTTCCCTAGGCTGCACCAACACCCCCCCCCCATAGCCTTAGACTTGAGGTGGACCGTGTTCCCGGTGTGCCCCTCCAACATATCGTCCATCACGTCCATGGGGCAGGGGACGACAATCTTCCCTGTGGCGTATCGCTGCAGGAGGCCATTGAACGACAGGGTGGATACCCGAAAGACCTCCTCCATGGCCCTGTATACGTGCATCGGTGGGACATCCTAGCAAGCTAGCTTGATGCCGAAGACCTCAACCTCCGTCCAGCTCTTTTGGGCCACTACCGCCGTGGACACCACCACCTTATCCCTACCTTCCCCACATCTTCCCTGACTTTCCCCCCCTCTCTCCTGTCCTCCTTGTCCTTGCACTTCCTCCTCCTCTCCTTCTTGTTCTTCCTCCCTTGTTTCCTTTGCTTCTCCTCCCCATCCCTCTTCTTCTTTTGGTGTCTCCCGTTCCTCTTCTTGTGCCTCGGCTTTTGCAGGGTAATCGTAGCAGTGGAAGTTGCTGATTTGCAATTGTTGCTTCCCTCGTAACTGCTGCTATCCTGATCCGAAGATTCTTGACTCTGCACCTTGTTGCAAGGATTTGCACAGCTGCTCCCATCCTCACTATGACTGTCTTGTGAACCCATTCCGTGCAGTCCTTGCTCCGCCTTGCGGAATACGCCTCCTCCTCCTCTCTTTTCCGCTTACACTCCTCCATGTGGCTTGCCCCATCCCCCCTAGCTGGCTTTTTTCCACCCCACCTCCTTTGTGCGCCTGGTGCTGGGGGTCGGACCTATTCCCCAAGCCCTTACTACCCTCAACCGCCTTGGTTGCCGCCGCGTTTGCCCTCGCCACCAAAACTTTACGCAAGGCCACGGGGACCACGCGTTCCCAAAACCCCATCTCTTCTTCTCCTAGTCCCTTGGACAGCCTTGCACCAATCTCCTTGGTCACCCCCGGCGCCCCAAGGAGTTGGATGGTAGCATCCAACCATGACTTCCATTCCCTCTAGATTTCCCCTTCGAGCATTGCCGCCTCCACGGGCTGTAGCTTCCCCATCTTGTGGAGGAGCAGCCTGACCATGTCCCCTTCAGTGGTCCCCCACCACTTCCCGCATCACTTCCCCTGCTCCTCTGTGGTGCCTTCCCTGCCCCACCTCCCTACCCGGAATCGGGCTCCACCTCACTTTCCGCCTTGTCAAGAATAAAGTCATGCATGGGCAACTTGAAGACTTTCTTCCGCTTGGCTGCCCGCTTCCCCTTGAGTCACTTCGCTGGTTCCCGCGGGTAAAGCTTCCCATGGGGCTCGCCCGGGGTGGTATTGTGCAGGTGGAGCGCAACCGTCATGCGCTCCAACACATTCAACCCCTCCCCAAGCGGTTTCTGGGACTCTTGCTTCCTAAAAAATTGCCTTGCCACCACCTCAGGGTCCCCCTTCATCCCGGACAAGAGATGTGTCGTGCTTTTGGTTTGGACCTAGGGCTACAGCTTGTTTATCTCTTATGTGACCGGGGCTGCCACCCTCCCGGCCCATAACAATAACATCAGCATGCAAACCCTATCCGACCTACGCACCAACCACTCCTTGAGGGGTTCTTCATGTCCGTGTGCGATGAGGGGCATCCATTTAACAATGCCCGGGGACCCAGTCTCCGTGCCTGCCCCAAGTTCAAACGCCATTCTATCAGGACATAGTGTGCTGCAATCCCTTCATTCTTCCCTACCACACCGTGCACTCCACTCAACCACCCCCTACTTCACCACCACCAACCACCTCATCGTACCCGGTGGGACTGCCTTGGGGCCTTCACTCCGGCCAAGCAGAGGAGCCCCCGGGTGCGTGAGGGACATTGCGTGTGTGAGGTGCATTGGGCGTTCAAGGGCCATTGGGTGTGTGAGGGACCTTGGGTGTGTGAGGGACATTGGGTGTGTGAGGGGGATTGTGTGTGTGGGGGGCATTGCGTGTGTAGGGGGCATTGGGTGTGAGGGGCATTGGGTGTGTGAGGGGCATTGGGTGTGTGAGGGGCATTGGGTGTGTGAGGGGCATTCGGTGTGTGATGCACAAAGGGTATGTGAGGTATGTGGTGGTGTCCCAAAACCATCAAAAATCACTGTTTCAGAAAATCACAGCGCATTTGGCTGTTTTAAGGTGTCATATTTGAAAAAAATATGGTTACCCGTTTTTCATTTGTTTGGACAACTAATTTTTGCCTGAAAAAATTCATGGGAACTCTTTTTTCCTTTGTTTTGAAAACTAAACTTTTGCCTGTCTACTTCGTCCTGCCTTTCGAACCAAGGGAACCGTCTACTTCGTCCTGCCTTTCGAACCAAGGGAACCTGCTTGATACATCTTCTCTCTTTGTTTTGCAAAAAATATTGTGCGACAGAAAATGCTTTTTTTTTTCTGGGATTGTGCCCCTGATCTGGCAAAGTGTACTCACACAAACCAGTTCTTCTTTTATACTCGCAGTTTGGCCCCAATCCCTGAACAGTGCATGCACCGACAAGCCATGTACCACACATTCCAGCCATCTAAGCCCATTGTTCGGCTGTACATTGTCCCTACTTGTTGATTTCGGTGCCTCTTTTTCACCTCAACGGTTTGCTTCTCAACTACCTTCCGTGTCTACCTATTTTCATCCCCTGTTTTCACTACTTGCAGAACGCTGACTTTTTCACCAAAACGGGCTTCTTTGGGTTCTTTTCCAATGGGTAGTCTGAGCCATCTAAAGAAATAGGGGTACTCAAGGGGAAGGTACAGCACTGGGGTGACAGCAACACAAAGGAACAGACACTTGCAACTTGCACGGTTGATCATGTGTCCCAGAATGAGGGAATCCACAGCATCTTTGCCCCACCCCAGTCCCAGAGACGAGACAAGACTGCGCGGGCTGTGCAAAGCAAAGTGTCTGCGTCAGGTTTTCGCCCGGATACTTCGACAGCAAGAAGGTCGGTTTGGGTGGTGGACACAGGAGGCAACGCTGAGAGTAAAGAACCAGAACCCTCAGCTTCAAATCCTGAAACATTATTTCATGGCACTGGTAATATGGAGTGCAGGTACGTAGGTTGTTATGCCACATGAAATATGGGGTACTAGTGTGTAGATTGTTCGGTGAGCATAGCAAAGGTATCCGTGGCTGGCAAGGGAGAGAGCGTTGGGCATGCCAGTACGGGGCCCCAACTCTCCATGCATGATCGCATTTTGCCCTGCGATAGAGATTGTGATACCGAAAATTGAAATGTGCAGTGAAACAAGCCAGCCACGAAATATCCGATTGCAACCTGTGAGCTGTTGCAATTGAGTCCGACCCCACATGGCACAAGAGGAAACTGACCAAAATCAACACTACAGCAGAGTTACCAAAGGCATGGAGGCTGCTCACACAGCACTATGGAAGACATACTGAGGGGACGGAGGCTGCTCATGCAGTTCATCATGGCATCGCACACTTTGTTCTTGCGCTCCAGATCTGGCCCGTGCATCAGACGACAGAGGATCTTGATGCACAGCGACGCGCAGGCCTACGCACCATGAGACAATCGCGCAGCCGTAACGAGGCCCCTCAGAACCACAAATTGGTGATTTGGTCATAGGAAAAGGAGAATAACACTCAAGCCCTGCTGACGATCCGGTCCACAGGCACCTGTCAGCACGGACCAACAGCTACCATAACTGATTTTCACTGAACTGCAGTGTATGAGACTGACGTTGTCTCCGTTTTGAATCCGGTCCTCCGGGGCCCATATTCCTGCATTGGACCACTGGGCCACATCGAAGCAGCATGCATATCAGCCGCCACTGGCAGAACCACAGAGACATGGTGGTGAAACTAGCATTTAACCTGCTGGGGTCGGGGGTGGGGGGTGGCGGACCTTGTCAGTGGACTCCTCTGCAGTGCGCATGAGACTACTCACCACGTAATTGGGTACGGCCGCCTTCTCCTCCTCCGTCAACACCCGGCGCTTCAACTTGTGCAAAGTGGCCAAATGCATGACCTCCCCTTTGGCCACTTGGTTCTTGATCTTCCGCGCCTCCTGTTGCACATGTGGGATTCCATGTCATTGGGAGTAGGCAGCTGATGATACGGAAGCGCAGGCAGGAAAGAACAAGAAGCGGATGGACAATGCCATGGACTTCGGGCCCTTAGGGTGCACCCATTGCAAGCCCCCACTTCCGAGGAACCTGGGTCACCAAGCGCTGCCGGTGGGGCAGGCTGAGGACCCAGTGCCTCAAAGAGCGAGATGCTACACGGACGCACATGCCCCTCCCCCCCTGGTAGGGCTGAGTTGTTAAATGGGCCTTGACCATGAGATGGCAAGAAAATCAGTGGCCATAGGTGTCATGCACTGGGATTATTGAATGGGAATGAGAAGATGGGGACGAGGAATTTGGGTTGACACGTTTGGGATGAGGGAACCTGGTATGATAGTGTGATGGGGCTGGCAGGATGAGGGTCTTGGAGTGAGGGGCTGGTGACATGGTGTCATGATGTCAATGCCAGGTCCCATCACCCAAAGGACAATGTTGCCCATGGTCCCGGCTGGGCAAGGCCCGTTACGTCGGATTGGCCCAATTGGCCTAAGTCTGCTCATTCCCATATTTGCCTCATGCACCACCATGACCAAGGGCAGAGATACATCAGAACAATAGGAAGGGGGTTGCCATGAAGGCCATAAAGAGCAAGTAGGTAAGGATAGTGGGGTTGGACCCGAGGGGGGGTCTGAGATGGATAGGGGATTGGGGTTCCTCCTTTTGATCAGTTGCAGGACAGGCCAATGCCAAGAAACAGGAATAGAGCCTTTCTGCAGGTGCTGCCAGCAGAGAATCTTTCATCCCACAACCCTCACTCTCATCCTCTGACCCACAGCCCAACCCCTCATTTGGCGTGGGCATCCGGTCAATGGGTGCCGCCATGTGTGGGCCGCCAGTGGGGGGTGCAGGGAGAAAGGGGAAAGACGTCGGAACACCCTCCGATACATTTTACCCGTTTCCTGGCACAAACAGCATGAGCAGGACGGCAAAGACCTCCTCTCGGATCTTGTCCTCCACACGCTGCTGCGCCCAGTGCCGCTCGAGCTCCCGCTGGTGCTCACGCTCCTGGGCCAGCGTCGTCAACCGCTCATGGTCTCGCTCTGCCATGCGCTGCCGCCGGGCCTCGTCGGAGAGTTGGGTGTCGATGACGGTGTTAACGCTGAGCGACAGACTGGGAATATCCTGTGGTGACAGGCGCGTCGGACTATGGCTTTCTGTGAACATCGCCCGCCTTTGTGTGAGTGTGGGTGTGGGTGTGGGTGTAGGTGTAGGGGTTGGGGTGTTGGTTGGTGTGGTGTGGAATGGTGTGGTGTGGTGTGGTGTGGTGTGGTGTGGTGTGGTGTGGTGTGGTGTGGTGTGGTGTGGAATGGTGTGGTGTGGTGTGGTGTGGTGTGGTGTGGTGTGGTGTGGTGTGGTGTGGTGTGGTGTGGTGTGGTGTGGTGTGGTGTGGTGTGGTGTGGTGTGGTGTGGTGTGGTGTGGTGTGGTGTGGTGTGGTGTGGTGTGCCGAAGGCGCTATTACCAAAGGGCAAAGGCCGGGATGTCTACCCACGGTTAGAGGTAAACGGGCTGGGCTGTGTGTGTTGTGTGCGCGCTGTGTGTAAGTGTGTTGTGGCATAGCCGGACCAGTGCACTCTCGCACTTGGCCGACACTGCCTTGCCGACGCCTGCGCGCAGTCACACAGGGTCTCTTGGGCCCACTGCACCCTGCGTGCCGCGCTGCACCATCAGTGCTTATTGTGTGGTGCCGCACTGCTTGGTGCTGTGCACTACAGTGCACTGTGTGTGCCCTGCTGCACGGTTGTTGTGGGCAGAGGGCAGTGGGCAGTGTAACGCACTGCCACACCGCCTAGGGGCTGTGGGCAGTGGAAATCCTGCTTCACACTGCCGCGTTGCTTGAGGGCAGTGGGGAGTGGTACTCCTGCCATTCTCTGCCTCCCTGCCTTGGGGCAGTGGGCCGGGCATCTCCTGCAATCCACTGCCGCCGTGCCTGGGGCAGTGGTCAGTGGAACTCCTGCGACACACTGCGCCACGGCCCGGGGGCAGGGGGCAGTGGATCTCCTGCAATGCACTGCCTCACTGCCTGGGGGCAGTGGACAGTGCAACTCCCGCAATACACTGCCCCACTACCTGGGGGCAGTGGGCAGTGGAACTCCTGCAGTACACTGCCGCACAGCCTGGGGGCAGTGGGCAGTGGAACTCCCGCAATACACTGCCTCACTGCCTGGGGGCAGTGGGCAGTGGACCTCCTGCAATGCACTGCCTCACTGCCTAGGGGGCAGTGGGCAGTGCTACTCCTGCAACACACTGCCCCACTGCCTGGGGGCAGTGGGCAGTTGAACTCCTGCAATACACTGCCGCACTGCCTGGGGGCAGTGGGCAGTGGACCTCCTGCAATACACTGCCTCACTGCCCCGGGGGCAGCGGGCAGTGCAACTCCTGCAATGCACTGCCTCACTGCCTGGGGGCAGTGGGCAGTGCAACTCCTGCAATACACTGCCGCACTGCCTGGGGGCAGTGGGCTGTGCAACTCCTGCAATGCACTGCCTCACTGCCCTCGGGCAGTAGGCAGTGCAACTCCTGCAACACACTGCCTCACTGCCTGGGGGCAGTGGGCAGTGGATCCCCCGCAATGCACTGCCCCACTGCCCTGGGGGCAGTGGGCAGCGGACCCCCTGCAATACACTGCCGCACTGCCCGGGGGTAGTGGGCAGTGCAACTCCTGCAACGCACTGACTGCCTCACTGCCTGGGGGCAGTGGACAGTGCAACTTCTGCAATGCACTGCCTCACTGCCCTGGGGCAGTGGGCAGTGCAACTTCTGCAATGCACTGACTGCCTCACTGCCCGGGGGCAGTGGCCAATGCAACTCCTGCAATGCACTGCCTCACTGTCTGGGGGCAGTGGGCAGTGGAACTCCTGCAATGCACTGCCTCCCTGCCCTTGAACAGTAGGCAGTGCAACTCCTGCCATGCACTGCCTCACTGCCTGGGGGCAGTGGACAGTGCAACTCCTGCAATGTACTGCCTCACTGCCCTGGGGGCAGTGGGCAGTGCAACTCCTGCAATGCACTGCCTCACTGCCTTGGGGCAGTGGGTAGTGGAACTCCTGCAGTGCACTGCCTCACTGCCTAGGGGCAGCGGGCAGTGCAACTCCTACAATGCACTGCCTCACTGGCTGGGGGCAGTGGGCAGTGCAACTCCTGCAATGCACTGCCTCACTGCCTTGGGGCAGTGGGTAGTGGAACTCCTGCAGTGCACTGCCTCACTGCCTAGGGGCAGCGGGCAGTGCAACTCCTACAATGCACTGCCTCACTGGCTGGGGGCAGTGGGCAGTGCAACTCCTGCCATGCACTGCCTCACTGCCCTGGGGGCAGTGGGCAGTGCAACTCCTGCAATGCACTGCCTCACTGCCTTGGGGCAGTGGGTAGTGGAACTCCTGCAGTGCACTGCCTCACTGCCTAGGGGCAGCGGGCAGTGCAACTCCTACAATGCACTGCCTCACTGGCTGGGGGCAGTGGGCAGTGCAACTCCTGCAATGCACTGCCTCACTGCCCTGGGGCAGTGGGCAGTGGAACTCCTGCAATACACTGCCATACTGCCTGGGGGCAGTGGGCAGCGCAACTCCTGCAATGCACTGCCTCACTGCCTGGGGGCAGTGGACACTGTAACTCCCGCAGTACACCGCCTCACTGCCCGGGAGCAGTGGGCAGTGCAACTCCTGCGACGCACTGCCTCACTGCCTGGGGGCAGTGGGCAGTGCAACTCCTGCAATGCACTGCCTCACTGCCCTCGGGCAGTAGGCAGTGCAACTCCTGCAATGCACTGCCTCACTGCCTAGGGGCAGTGGGCAGTGGAATTCCTGCAATATTCTGCCCCACTGCCTGGGGGCAGGGGGCAGCGCAACTCCTGCAATACACTGCCACACTGCCTGCGGGCAGTTGGCAGTGGAACTCCTGCAATGCACTGACTGCCTCACTGCCTGGGGGCAGTGGGCAGTGCAACTCCTGCAATACACTGCCGCACTGCCTGGGGGCAGTGGGCTGTGCAACTCCTGCAATGCACTGCCTCACTGCCCTCGGGCAGTAGGCAGTGCAACTCCTGCAACACACTGCCTCACTGCCTGGGGGCAGTGGGCAGTGGATCCCCCGCAATGCACTGCCCCACTGCCCTGGGGGCAGTGGGCAGCGGACCCCCTGCAATACACTGCCGCACTGCCCGGGGGTAGTGGGCAGTGCAACTCCTGCAACGCACTGACTGCCTCACTGCCTGGGGGCAGTGGACAGTGCAACTTCTGCAATGCACTGCCTCACTGCCCTGGGGCAGTGGGCAGTGCAACTTCTGCAATGCACTGACTGCCTCACTGCCCGGGGGCAGTGGCCAATGCAACTCCTGCAATGCACTGCCTCACTGTCTGGGGGCAGTGGGCAGTGGAACTCCTGCAATGCACTGCCTCCCTGCCCTTGAACAGTAGGCAGTGCAACTCCTGCCATGCACTGCCTCACTGCCTGGGGGCAGTGGACAGTGCAACTCCTGCAATGCACTGCCTCACTGCCTTGGGGCAGTGGGTAGTGGAACTCCTGCAGTGCACTGCCTCACTGCCTAGGGGCAGCGGGCAGTGCAACTCCTGCAATGCACTGCCTCACTGGCTGGGGGCAGTGGGCAGTGCAACTCCTGCAATGCACTGCCTCACTGCCCTGGGGCAGTGGGCAGTGGAACTCCTGCAATACACTGCCATACTGCCTGGGGGCAGTGGGCAGCGCAACTCCTGCAATGCACTGCCTCACTGCCTGGGGGCAGTGGACACTGTAACTCCCGCAGTACACCGCCTCACTGCCCGGGAGCAGTGGGCAGTGCAACTCCTGCGACGCACTGCCTCACTGCCTGGGGGCAGTGGGCAGTGCAACTCCTGCAATGCACTGCCTCACTGCCCTCGGGCAGTAGGCAGTGCAACTCCTGCAATGCACTGCCTCACTGCCTAGGGGCAGTGGGCAGTGGAATTCCTGCAATATTCTGCCCCACTGCCTGGGGGCAGGGGGCAGCGCAACTCCTGCAATACACTGCCACACTGCCTGCGGGCAGTTGGCAGTGGAACTCCTGCAATGCACTGACTGCCTCACTGCCTAGGGGCAGTGGGCAGTGCAACTCCTGCAATGCACTGCCTCACTGCCTGGGGGCAGTGGGCAGTGGAACTCCGGCAATGCTCTGCCTCACTGCCTGGGGGCAGTGGGCAGCGCAACTCCTGCAATGCACTGCCTCATTGCCTGAGGGCAGTGGGCAGTGGAACTCATGCAATGCTCTGGCCCACTGCCTGGGGGCAGTGGGCAGTGCAACTCCTGCAATGCACTGCCTCACTGCCGTCGGGCAGTGGGCAGTGCAACTTCTGCAATGCACTGCCTCACTGCCTGGGGGCAGTAGGCAGTGCAACTCCTGCAGTGCACTGCCCCGCTGGCTGGGGGCAGTGGGCAGTGCAACTCTTGCAATACACCGCCTCACTGCCTGAGGGCAATGGGCAGTGGAATTCCTGCAATGCTCGGCCCCACTGCCTGGGGGCAGGGGGCAGCGCAACTCCTGCAATGCCCTATCTCACTGCCTGGGGGCAGGGGGCAGTGCAACTCCTGCAATGCTCTGCCCCACTTCCTGGGGGCAGTGGGCAGCGCAACTCCTGCCATACACTGCCGCACTGCCTGGGGGCAGTGGGCAGTGCAACTTCTGCAATGCACTGCCTCACTGCCTGGGGGCAGTAGGCAGTGCAACTCCTGCAGTGCACTGCCCCGCTGGCTGGGGGCAGTGGGCAGTGCAACTCTTGCAATACACTGCCCCACTGCCTGGGGGCAGTGGACAGTGCAACTCCTGCAATGCACTGCCCCACTGCCTGGGGGCAGTGGGCAGTTGAACCCCTGCAATGCACTGCCTCACTGCCTGGGAGCAGTGGGCAGTGCAACTCCTGCAATGCACTGCCTCACTGCCTGGGGGCAGTGGGCATTGCAACTCCTGCAGTGCACTGCCTCGCAGCCCTCGGGCAGCAGGCAGTTCAACTCATGCAATGCACTGCCTCACTGCCTGGGGGCAGTGGGCAGTGGAACTCCTGCAATGCTCTGCCCCACTGCCTGGGGGCAGTGGGCAGTGCAACTCCTGCAATGCACTGCCTCACTGCCCGGGGGCAGTGGGCAGTGGAACTCCCGCAATACACCGCCTCACTGCCCGGGAGGAGTGGGCAGTGCAACTCCTGCGATGCACTGCCTCACTGCGTGGGGGCAGTGGGCAGTGGAACTCCTGCAATACACTGCCCCACTGCCTGGGGGCAGTGGACAGTGCAACCCCTGCAATGCATTACCTCACTGCCTGGAAGCAGTGGGCAGTGCAACTCCTGCAATGCACTGCCTCACTGCCTGGGGGCAGTGGGCAGTGCAGCTCCTGCAATCCACTGCCGCACTGCCTGGGGGCAGTGGGCAGTGCAACTCCTGCAATGCACTGCCTCTCTGGCTGGGGGCAGTGGGGAGTGCAACTCCTGCAGTGCACTGCCTCACTGCCCTCGGGCAGCAGGCAGTTCAACTCTTGCAATGCACTGCCTCACTGCCTGGGGGCAGTGGGCAGTGGAACTCCTGCAATGCTCTGCCCCACTGCCTGGGGGCAGTGGGCAGTGCAACTCCTGCAATGCGCTGCCTCACTGCCTGGGGGCAGTGGGCAGTGGAACTCCCGCAATACACCGCCTCACTGCCCGGGAGGAGTGGGCAGTGGAACTCCTGCAATACACTGCCCCACTGCCTGGGGGCAGTGGACAGTGCAACTCCTGCAATGCACTGCCCCACTGCCTGGGGGCAGTGGGCAGTTGAACCCCTGCAATGCACTGCCTCACTGCCTGGGAGCAGTGAGGCAGTGCAACTCCTGCAATGCACTGCCTCACTGCCTGGGGGCAGTGGGCAGTGCCACTCCTGGAATCCACTGCCGCACTGCCTGGGGGCAGTGGGCAGTGGAACTCCCGCAATACACCGCCTCACTGCCCGGGAGGAGTGGGCAGTGGAACTCGTGCAATACACTGCCCCACTGCCTGGGGGCAGTGGACAGTGCAACTCCTGCAGTGCACTGCCTCACTGCCCTCGGGCAGCAGGCAGTTCAACTCATGCAATGCACTGCCTCACTGCCTGGGGGCAGTGGGCAGTGGAACTCCTGCAATGCTCTGCCCCACTGCCTGGGGGCAGTGGGCAGTGCAACTCCTGCAATGCGCTGCCTCACTGCCAGGGGGCAGTGGGCAGTGGAACTCCCGCAATACACCGCCCCACTGCCCGGGGGGAGTGGGCAGTGCAACTCCTGCGATGCACTGCCTCACCGCCTGGGGGCAGTGGGCAGTGGAACTCCTCCCATACACTGCCCCACTGCCTGGGGGGCAGTGGACAGTGCAACCCCTGCAATGCATTACCTCACTGCTTGGAAGCAGTGGGCAGTGGAACTCCTGCAATGCACTGCCTCACTGCCTGGGGGCAGTGGGCAGTGCAACTCCTGCAATGCACTGCCTCACCGCCTGGGGGCAGTGGACAGTGCAACACCTGCAATGCACTGCCTCACTGCCTGGGGGCAGTGGGCACTGCAACCCCTGCAATGCATTGCCTCACTGCCCTGGGGCGGTGGGCAGTGCAACTCCTGCAATGCACTGCCTCACTGGCTGGGGGCAGTGGGCAGTGCAACTCCTGCAATGCACTGCCTCACTGCCTGGGGGCAGTGGGAAGTGGACCTCCTTCAATGCACTGCCTCGCTGCCTAGGGGCAGTGGGCAGTGGACCTCCTACAACGCACTGCCCCACTGCCTAGGGGCAGCGGGCAGCGGACCTCCTGCAATACACTGCCTCACTGCTTGGGGGCAGCGGGCAGTGGACCTCCTTTAATGCACTGCCCCACTGCCTAGGGGCAGTGGGCAGTGGACCTCCTGCAATACACTGCCGCACTGCCTGGGGGCAGTGGGCAGTGGACCTCCTTCAATGCACTGCCCCACTGCCTGGGGGCAGTGGGCAGTGGACCTCTTGCAATACACTGCCGCACTGCCTGGGGGCAGTGGGCAGTGGACCTCCTGCAATGCACTGCCGCACTGCTTGGGGGCAGTGGGCAGTGGACCTCCTGCAATGCACTGCCCCACTGCTTGGGGGCAGTGGGCACTGGACCTCTTGCAATACACTGCCGCACTGCCCGGGGGAAGTGGGCAGTGGACCTCCTTTAATGCATTGCCCCACTGCCTAGGGGCAGTGGGCAGTGGACCTTCCGCAATACACTGCCCCACTGCCTGGGGGCAGTGGGCAGTGGACCTCCTTCAACGCACTGCCCCACTGCCTAGGGGCAGTGGGCAGTGGACCTCCCGCAATACACTGCCTCACTGCCTGGGGACAGTGGGCAGTGGACCTCCTGCAATGCACTGCCTCACTGCCTAGGGGGAGTGGGCAGTGGACCTGCTGCAATGCACTGCCTCACTGCCTGGGGGCAGTGGGCAGTGGGCCTCCCGCAATACAGTGCCCCACTGCCTGGGGGCAGTGGGCAGTGGACCTCCTGCAATGCACCGCCTCACTGCCTGGGGGCAGTGGGCAGTGGACCTCCTCAATACACTGCCCCACTGCCTGGGGGCAGTGGGCAGTGGACCTCCTGCAATACACTGCCCCACTGCCTGGGGGCAGTGGGCAGTGGACCTCCCGCAATACACTGCCTCACTGCCTGGGGGCAGTGGGCAGTGGACCTCCTGCAATACACTGCCTCACTGCCTGGGGGCTGTGGGCAGTGGACCTCCTGCAGTACACTGCCGTACTGCCTGGGGGCAGTGGGCAGTGGATCTCCTGCAATACACTGCCTCACTGCCTGGGGGCAGTGGGCAGTGGACCTCCTGCAATACACTGCCGCACTGCCTGGGGGCTGTGGGCAGTGGACCTCCTGCAATACACTGCCTCACTGCCTGGGGGCAGTGGGCAGTGGACCTCCTTCAATACACTGCCTCACCGCCTGGGGGCTGTGGGCAGTGGACCTCCTGCAGTACACTGCCGCACTGCCTGGGGGCAGTGGGCAGTGGATCTCCTGCAATACACCGCCTCACTGCCTGGGGGCAGTGGGCAGTGGACCTCCTGCACTACACTGCCCCACTGCCTGAGGGCAGTGGGCAGTGGACCTCCTGCAATACACTACCTCACTGCCTGGGGGCAGTGGGCAGTGGACCTCCTGCAGTACACTGCCCCACCGCCTGGGGGCAATGGGCAGTGGATCTCTTGCAACATACTGCCCCACTGCCTGGGGGCAGTGGGCAGTGGACCTCCTGCAGTACACTGCCCCACTGCCTAGGGGCAGTGGGCACTGGACCTCCTGCAGTACACTGCCCCACTGCCTGAGGGCAGTGGGCAGTGGACCTCCTGCAATACACTACCTCACTGCCTTGGGGCCAGTGGGCAGTGGACCTCCTGCAGTACACTGCCCCACTGGCTGGGGGCAGTGGGCAGTGGAACTCCTGCAATACACTGCCTCACTGCCTGGGGGCAGTGGGCAGTGGACCTCTTGCAGTACACTGCCTCACTGCCTGAGGGCAGTGGGCAGTGGAACTCCTGCAGTACAGTGCCCCACTGGCTGGGGGCAGTGGGCAGTGGAACTCCTGCAATACACTGCCTCACTGCCTGGGGGCAGTGGGCAGTGGACCTCCTGCAATACACTGCCTCACTGCCTGGGGGCAGTGGGCAGTGGAACTCCTGCAGTACACCGCCCCACTGCCTGGGGACAGTGGGCAGTGGACCTGCTGCAATACACTGCCTCACTGCCTGGGGGCAGTGGGCAGTGGAACTCCTGCAGTACGCTGCCCCAATGCCCGGGGGCAGCGGGCAGTGGACCTCCTTCTATACACCGCCCCACTGACTGGGGGCAGTGGGCAGTGGACCTCCTGCAGTACACTGCCTCACCGCCTGGGGGCAGTGGGCAGTGGACCTCCTGCAGTACAGTGCCTCACTGCCTGGGGGCAGTGGGCAGTGGGCCTCCTGCAGTACACTGCCCCACTGCCGGGGGGCAGTGGGCAGTGGACCTCCTGCAGTAGACTGCCTCACTGCCTAAGGGCAGTGGGCAGTTGACCTCCTGCAATACACTGCCTCACCGCCTGGGGGCAGTGGGCAGTGGACCTCCTGCAGTACAGTGCCTCACTGCCTGGGGGCAGTGGGCAGTGGGCCTCCTGCAGTACACTGCCCCACTGCCGGGGGGCAGTGGGCAGGGGACCTCCTGCAATGCACTGCCTCACTGCCTAAGGGCAGTGGGCAGTTGACCTCCTGCAATACACTGCCTCACCGCCTGGGGGCAGTGGGCAGTGGACCTCCTGCTATACAGTGCCCCACTGCCTGGGGGCAGTGGGCAGTGGACCTCCTGCAAAACACTGCCTCAGTCCAGCCCAGGGGGTGGTCGGAGTAATCTTCAGGGCCCATGGGGAGGCAGCATTGTCTAAGAACCGGGCACACCGGCCTGGGGGGGACGGGGAGTCCAGCCCAGGGGGTGGTCGGAGTAACCTTCAGGGCCCATGGGGAGGCAGCTTCGTCCAAAAACCGGGCACACCGGCCCGGGGGGGACGGGGAGTCCAGCCCAGGGGGTGGTCGGAGTATCCTGCAGGGCCCATGGGGAGGCAGCTGTGTCTAAGAACCGGGCACACCGGCCTGGGGGGGACGGGGAGTCCAGCCCAGGGGGTGGTCGGAGTATCCCTCTGGGCCCATGGGGAGGCGGCATCGTCTAAGCACCAGGCACACCGGCCTCGGGGGGACGGGGAGTCCAGCCCAGGGGGGTGTCCGGAACCTCCTGCAAGGCCCACGAGGGGCCACCATCTGCAGAGACCCGGGCGCACCGGCCTGGGGGGACGGGGAGCCCAGCCCAGGGGGTGTTCGGAGCCTCCTGCAAGGCCTATGGGGGGCCATCATCTTCGGAGAACCGGGCGCACCGGCCTGGGGGGGACGGGGAGTCCAGCCCAGGGGGTGTTCGGAGCCTCCTGTAAGGCCAATGGGGGGCCATCTTCTTCGGAGAACCGGGCGCACCTGCCTGGGGGGGACGGGGAGTCCAGCCCAGGGGGTGTTCGGAGCCTCCTGCAAGGCCAATGGGGGGCCATCATCTTCGGAGAACCGGGCGCACCGGCCTGGGGGGGACGGGGAGTCCAGCCCAGGGGGTGATCGGAGCCTCCTGCAAGGCCAACGGGGGGCCATCTGCTTCAGAGAACCGGGCGCACCGGCCTGGGGGGGACGGGGAGCCCGGCCCAGGGGGTGTTCGGAGCCTCCTGCAAGGCCAATGGGGGGCCATCATCTTCGGAGAACCGGGCGCACTGGCCCGGGGGGGACGGGGAGTCCTGCCCAGGGGGTGTTTGGAGTCTCCTGCCAGGCCAAGGGGGGGCCATCTTCTTCAGAGAACCGGGCGCACCGGCCCGGGGGGGACGGGGAGTCCTGCCCAGGGGGTGTTCGGAGCCTCCTGCCAGGCCAGTGGGGGGCCAGTATCTTCGGAGAACCGGGCGCACCGGCCCGAGGGGGACAGGGAGGCCTGCCCAGGGGGTGTTCGGAGTCTCCTGCCAGGCCAAGGGGGGGCCATCTTCTGAAGAGAACCGGGCGCACCGGCCCGGGGGGGACGGGGAGTCCTGCCCAGGGGCCCAGGGGGCAGTGGGCAGTGGACCTCCTGTGTGGTGTGGTGTGGTGTGGTGTGGTGTGGTGTGGTGTGGTGTGGTGTGGTGTGGTGTGCCGAAGGCGCTGTTACCAAAAGGCAAAGGCCGGGATGTCTACCCACGGGTAAAGGTAAACGGGCTGGGCTGTGTGTGTTGTGTGCGCGCTGTGTGTAAGTGTGTTGTTGCATAGCCGGACCAGTGCACTCCCGCACTTGGCCGGCACTGCTCTGCCGACGCCCGTGCGCAGTCACACAGGGTGGCATTGGTCCACCGCAGCCTGCGTGCAACTCCTGCTATGCACTGCCTCTCTGCCCGGGGGCAGCGGGCAGTGGAACTCCTGCAATGCACTGCCCCTCTGCCCTGGGGGCAGTGGGCAGTGCAACTCCTGCTTTACACTGCCTCACTGCCTGGGGGCAGTGGGCAGTGAAACTCCTGCAACGCACTGCCTCACTGCCCTGGGGCAGTGGGCAGTGGAACTCCTGCCATACACTGCCGCACTGCCCTGGGGGCAGCGGGCAGTGGAACTCCTGCAATGCACTGCCTCACTGCCTGGGGGCAGCGGGCAGTGGAACTCCTGCAATGCACTGCCCCACTGCCTGGGGGCAGTGGGCAGTGCAACTCCTGCAATACAGTGCCGCACTGCCTGGGGGCAGTGGGCAGTCGAACCCCTGCAATGCACTGCCTTACTGCCCCGGGGGCAGTGGGCAGTGGACCTCCTGCATTGCTATGCACACCAGCACGGGGGGACGGGGAGTCCAGCCCAGGGGGTGGTCGGAGTATTCTTCAGGGCCCATGGGGAGGCGGCATCGTCGTAGAGTCAAGCACACCGGCCCGGGGGGTACAGGGAGTCCTGCCCAGGGGGTGGTCGGACTATCAGAGGGCCGGAGGGAGGGAAGGCTGGATAGGGTCACGGGCTTGTTTCAGGGCTGGAGGGGGAGAGGGTGGGAGGGTGGGCATCCTGCGCCGTGCTGTGCTGTGCTGTGCTGTGTCGTGCTTCGCTGTGTTGTGGGGTGTGCTGCGATGTGTTGTGTGTTGTGCTGTGCTAGTGCCGAGAGAGCTCAGGTTGGGTTATGGGCTTTTTGTTTTTGAGCTGGAAGGGCTGAGGGGGGGGGGAGCGCTGGTTCGCGCTGTGTGCCGGTTTGAGGGCAGGATAGGGGGAGGGAGAGAGGGCAAGTCAGGGTTGTGGGCTGGTTTCTAGGCCGGATGGGCGGAGGGAGGGGGGGCTGGATAGGGTTATGCGCCTGTTGTAGGGCTGGATGGGCGGAGGGAGGAAGGGTGGGCATCCTGCACTAGGCAAGGCATCCCACACCAGGCAGGGCATCCCGCACGTGGCAGGGCATCCCGCACCAGGCAGGGCATCCCGCACATGGCAGGGTTGACGGTGTGCTTGATGGTTCGCTTGATGGCGTGCTCGGGGGCGTGCATGATGGCGTCCGGCCTGGGGGGGACGGGGAGTCCAGCCCAGGGGGTGGTCGGAAAAGCCTCCAAGGCCCATGGGGAGGCGTCTTCTTCGGAGAACCGGGCACACTGGCCTGGGGGGGACGGGGAGTCCAGCCCAGGGGGTGTTCGGAGTCTCCTGTAAGGCCAATGGGGGGCCACTTGCTTCAGAGAACCGGGCGCACCTGCCTGGGGGGGACGGGGAGTCCAGCCCAGGGGGTGTTCGGAGTCTCCTGTAAGGCCAATGGGGGACCATCTGCTCCAGAGAACCGGGCGCACCGGCCTGGGGGGGACGGGGAGCCCAGCCCAGGGGGTGTTCGGAGTCTCCTTCTACCATGTTGCGCTGGGTCCCCTGCCCTGGAACCCCCAGGCCTGTCCTCTGCTAGGGCGGGGGCCCCTCACATCCGTCATGTCTTCCCTCCGGGGCCCTCTTTACCCGCACACCTGGACGCCTGCCACGAAGACCCCGCACTGGAGTCTCCTCGGTTTCGCGCCCGGGCTCCTGCGTTCAGGGCTGGAGGGGGAGAGGGTGGGAGGGTGGGCATCCTGCGCCGCGCTGTGTTGTGCTAGGCTGTGTTGTGCTTTGCTGTGCTGTGGTGTGTGCTGCGATGTGCTGTGTGCTGTGCTGTGCTAGTGCTGAGAGAGCTCAGGTTGGGTTACGGGCTTGTTTTTGGGCTGGAAGGGCTGAGGGGGGGGGGAGCGCTGGTTTGCGCTGTGTGCCAGTTTGAGGGCAGGATAGGGGGAGGGAGAGAGGGCAAGTCAGGGTTGTGGGCTGGTTTCTAGGCCGGATGGGCGGAGGGAGGGGGGGCTGGATAGGGTTATGGGCCTGATGTAGGGCTGGATGGGCGGAGGGAGGAAGGGTGGGCATCCTGCACTAGGCAAGGCATCCCACACCAGGCAGGGCATCCCGCACGTGGCAGGGCATCCTGCACCAAGGCAGGGCATCCCGCACATGGCACGGTCGACGGTGTGCTTGATGGTTTGCTTGATGGTGTGCTCGAGGGCGTGCATGATGGCGTGCTTGGTAGTGTGCTCGATGACGCGCTCGATGGCGTGTTCGATGGTGTACTTGATGGCTTGTGTGATAGCGTGCTCGATGACGCGCTCGATGGCGTGTTCGATGGTGTACTTGATGGCGTGCTTGGTAGCGTGCCCCATGGCGTGGCCGATGGTGTGCTTGATGGTGTGCTTGATGGTGTGCTCGAGGGCATGCATGATGGCATTCTGGATGGTGTGCTTGATGGTTTACTTGATGGCGTGCGTGATGGTGAACTTGATGGCGTGTTTGATGGTGCACGTGATGGCGTGGTCGATGGCGTGCTCGATGGCGTGCTTGACGGTGTACGTGGTGGCGTGCTTGATAGCGTGCTTGATGACGTGCTTGATGGCGTGCTCGATGGTGTACTTGATGGCGTGCTTGTTAGTGTGCCCAATGGCATGGTCGACGGTGTGCTTGATGGTGCGCTTGATGGTGTGCTCGAGGGCGTACATGATGGCGTCCTTGATGGTGCGCTTGATGGTGTACTTGGTGGCGTGCGCGATGGTGGACTTGATGGCGTGTTTGATGGCGTACGTGATGGCGTGGATGATGGCGTGCTCGATGACGTGCTCGATGGCGTGCTCGATGGTGTACTTGTTGGCGTGCTTGTTAGCCTGCCCAATGGCGTGGTCGACGGTGTGCTTGACGGTGCGCTTGATGGTGCGCTCGAGGGCGTGCATGATGGCGTTCTTGATGGTGTGCTTGATGGTGTACTTGATGGCGTGCGTGATGGTGTACTTGATGGCGTGTTTGATGGTGTACTTGATGGCGGGATCGATAGCGTGCTCGATGACGTGCTCAATGGCGTGCTCGATGGTGTACTTGTTGGCGTGCTTGTTAGCGTGCCCAATGGCATGGTCGATGGTGTGCTTGATGGTTAGCTTGATGGTGTGCTCGAGGGCGTGCATGATGGCATTCTGGATGGCGTGTTTGATGGTGTACGCGATGGCGTGGTCGATGGCGTGCTTGATGGCGTGCTTGATTGTGTACTTGACGGTGTGCTTGATAGCGTGCCCTATGGCGTGGCCGATGGTGTGCTTGATGGTGTGCTTGATGGTGCGCTCGAGGGCGTGCATGATGGCGTCCTTGATGGTGCGCTTGATGGTGTACCTGATGGCGTGCTCGATGGTGTACTTGATGGCGCGATTGATGGTGTACTTGATGGTGTACGTGATGGCGTGCTTGATAGCGTGCTCGATGATGTGCTTGATGGCGTGCTCGATGGTGTACTTGATGGCGTGCTTGGTAGCCTGCCCAATGGCGTGGTCGATGGTGTGCTGGATGGTATGCTGGAGGGCGTACATGATGGCGTTCTTGATGGTGCGCTTGATGGTGTACTTGATGGCGTGCTCGATGGTGTACTTGATGGCGTGCTTGATAGCGTGCTCGATGACGTGCTCGATGGCGTGCTCGATGGTGTACGTGATGGTCTGCTTAATAGCGTGCCCAATGGCGTGGTCGACGGTGTGCTTGATGGTGTGCTTGGTGGCGTGCTCGAGGGCGTGCTTGATGGCGTTCTTGATGGCTTGATTGATGGTGTACGTGATGGCGTGGTCGATGGCGTGCTTGATAGCGTGCTCGATGACGTGCTCGATGGCGTGCTCGATGGTGTACTTGATGGCGTGCTTGTTAGCGTGCCCAATGGCGTGGTCGATGGTGTGCTTGATGGTGTGCTTGGTGGCGTGCTCGAGGGCGTGCTTGATGGCGTTCTTGATGGCTTGATTGATGGTGTACGTGATGGCGTGGTCGATGGCGTGCTTGATGGCGCGTGTGATGGTGTACTTGATGGCGTGTTTGACAGCGTGCCCGTGCTCGATGACGTGCTCGACGGCACGCCCGATGGTGTACTTCATGGCCTGCTTGCTAGCGTGGTCGATGGTGTGCTTGATGGTGTGCTTGATGGTGTGCTTGATTGTGTGCATGACGGCGTCCTTGATGGTGCGCTTGATGGTGTACTTGATGGAGTGCGCGATGGTGTACTCGATGGCGTGTTTGATGGTGCACATGGTGGCGTGCTCGATGGCGTGCTCGATGGCGTGCTCGATGGCGTGCCTGATGGTGTTCTTGATGGCGTGCTCGATGATGTGCTCGATGGCGCGCTGGATGGTGCACTTGATGGCGTGCTTGATAGCGTGCCCTATGGCGTGGCCGATGGTGTGCTTGATGGTGCGCTTGATGGTGTGCTCGAGGGCGTGCATGATGGCGTCCTTGATGGTGCGCTTGCTGGTGTACCTGACGGTGTGCGCGATGGTGTACTTGATGGCGCGATTGATGGTGTACGTGATGGCGTGATTGGTGGCGTGCTTGATGGCGTGCTCGATGGTGTACTTGATGGCGTGCTTGTTAGCCTGCCCAATGTCGTGGTCGACGGTGTGCTTGATGGTGCGCTTGATGGTGTGCTGGAGGGCGTACATGATGGCGTTCTTGATGGTGCGCTTGATGGTGTACTTGATGGCGTGCTCGATGGTGTACTTGACGGTGTGCTTGATAGCGTGCTCGATGGCGTGCTCGATGGTGTACTTGATGGCGTGCTTGTTAGCGTGCCCAATGGCGTGGTCGACGGTGTGCTTGATGATGTGCTTGATGGTGTGCTCGAGGGCGTGCTTGATGGCGTTCTTGATGGCGTGATTGATGGTGTACGTGATGCCGTGGTCGATGGCGTGCTTGATGGCGCGTGTGATGGTGTACTTGATGGCGTGCTTGACAACGTGCCCGTGCTCGATGACGTGCTCGACGGCACGCCCGATGGTGTACTTCATGGCCTGCTTGATAGCGTGGTCGATGGTGTGCTTGATGGTGTGCTTGATGGTGTGCTTTACTGTGTGCATGACGGCGTCCTTGATGGTGCGCTTGATGGTGTACTTGATGGCGTGCGCGATGGTGTACTCGATGGCGTGTTTGATGGTGTACGTGATGGCGGGCTCGATAGCGTGCTCGATGGCGTGCCTGATGGTGTTCTTGATGGCGTGCCTGATAGCGTGCCCAATGGTGTTGTCGACGGTGTGCTTGATGGTGTGCTTGATGACGTGCTCGATGGCGTGCTCGATGGTGCACTTGATGGCGTGCTTGATAGCATGCTCGATGACGTGCTCGATGGCGTGCCCGATGGTGTACTCGATGGCGTGCTTGATAGCGTGCCCAATGGTGTTGTCGACGGTGTGCTTGATGGTGTGCTTGATGGTGTGCTCGAGGGCGTGCATGATGGCGTTCTTGATGGTGCGCTTGATGGTGCACTTGATGGCGTGCGCGATGGTGTACTTGATGGCGTGTTTGATGGTGTACGTGATGGCGTGGTCGATGGCGTGCTTGATGGCGTGCCTGACGGTGTACTTGATGGCGTGCTTGTTAGCGTGCCCAATGGCGTGGTCGATGGTATGCTGGATGGTGTGCTTGATGGTGTGATCGATAGTGTGCATGATGGCGTCTTTGATGGTGCGCTTGATGGTGTACTTGATGGCGTGCTTGATAGCTTGCTCGATGACGTGCTCGATGGCGTGCTTGATGGTGTGCTTGATGGTGTGCTTGATAGTGTGCACGGTGGCGCCCTTGATGGACGCTTGATGGTGTACTTGATGGCGTGTGCGATGGTGTACTTGATGACGTGTTTGATGGTATACGGGATGGTGTGCTCGATGACGTGCTCGATGCCGTGCTCGATGGTGTACTTGATGGCCTGTACCACCCTGTACCCCTCTAAGCAGACTTGGCCGCCGGCGAAGCCCCACTGCGGGGGACCTCCTTGCCGCGACCCGATCGGACCCAGGGAGGCATACTTCACTCCTGGCCCCTGGAGGTTTCCCTCCTGCAGAGGTGGGGGATAGAGAAGGGGGGCGCACTGGGCAGGGACGCATGTCGGGCTTGGAGGGATGGGGCACTGGGGCGCGCACAGGGGCGGTGGCGGGGGGGGGGCAGAGGCAGAAGCGCGGGGGGGGCGCATGCCTGGGCTCCACTAAGGGCCCTGAGTGTGGGCGGGCGCGTAGGAGGGAGTGCATGGGGGGCACCGAGAGCTGCATGGGGGTGTGTGGGATGGAGTTGGGGCTGAGGGCCCTGTGGGTGGGGCTAAGGCGCGGGGGGGGCGCATGTCCGGGCTCCTGCGTGGGCTGGCGCGTGGGCGGGCGCGTAGGGGAAGAGAGGAGGGGGAGGCTTGGTCAGCCGTCCTCTACGGAGGGTCGCTGACCGTTCCCAGGGCCAAGGCGGCCGGTACTAGGGGCCGCGGGGTCCTTGGGGATGGTGCTTGGCACTGGGACGTGCGCGCACCCGACACTGTTAGTACACCGCCTACTGGCAGTGCCCGGGCCCTGTCGTCGGGGGCTTCGCACCCGGCACCCAGCCCGTGAGTAGAGCTGGGGAGTACTCAGGGTGCGGTGTGGTGTGGTGTGGTGTGGTGTGGTGTGGTGTGGTGTGGTGTGGTGTGGTGTGTTGTGGTGTGGGGTGGGGTGGGGTGGTGTGGTGTGCCGAAGGCGCTGTTACCAAAAGGCAATGGCCGGGATGTCTACCCACGGGTACAGGTAAACGGGAGGCCTGTGTGTCTAAGTGCGCACTGTGTGCTAGTGTGTTGTTGCATAGCCGGACCAGTGCACAGTTGCACTTGGCCGGTATTGCTTTGCCTGTGCGCAGTCACACAAGGTCTAGTAGGCCCACTGCACTGTGTGTGCCCTGCTGCACTGCACCTGTGTGCAGAGGGCAGTGGGCTGTGGAACTCCTGCATCGCACTGCCACACCGCCCGGATGCTGTGGGCAGTGGAACTCCTGCAACGCACTGCCTCACTGCTTGGGGGCAGTGGGCAGTGGATTTCCTGCAATGCACTGCCCCACTGCCTAGGGGCAGTGGGCAGTGGAACTCCTGCAAAACACTGCCTCACTGCCACGGGGCAGTAGGCAGTGGGACTCCTGCAATTCACTGCCACTCTGCTTGCAGGCAGTGGGCAGTGGAACTCCTGCAATACACTGCCTCACTGCCTGGGGGCAGTGGGCAGTGCAAATCCTTCAATGCACTGCCTCACTGCCTGGGGGCAGTGGGCAGTGCAACTCCTGCAATCCACTGCCACTCTGCCTAGGGGCAATGGGCAATGCAACTCCTGCAATCCACTGCCTCACCGCCTAGGGGCGGTGGGCAGGGGAACTCCTGCAATACACTGCCTCTCCGCCTGGGGGCAGTGGGCAGTGCTACTCCTGCGGTGTACTGCCTCACTGCCTGGGGGTAGTGAGCAGTGCAAAACCTTCTATGCACTGCCTCACTGCCTGGGGGCAGTGGGCAGTGCAACTCGTGCAATCCACTGTGGCGTCCGGGTGGGGTTTCTAGTCCCGGGCCACGGGGTGAGTGGCGGGCACTAGCAAGGGGAGGTGGTGGTGTGAGAATAGGTTGCTTGACCAGTGGTGGTAGGAGGCCACTACCAAGGGGGAGTAAGCGTGGCATGCCACCGTGTCGATGCGGCTTCCTACGCCTTGGAAGCAAGAGTAGGTGCTGGGGGGGACGGCGTGCAGGTCCCATGGGTCGCGGAGGTCAAAGGCTTGCTGAAAATTGCGGTAGTCGACGTCCTCACCCCAGCTAGCTGTGATTCTCCGGCCGCGCCGCTAAGTTCGTGTCCGCCAACAGTAGGATGGAAGTGGGGTCTACCACTTGGGCGACTTGGCGCCACATGTCTGCCCACCATGGAGGTATATGTCCTGGCCCACTTGGATTGCAGGGAGTGCACCGCAAGTATGTACCTGCGGCTCACTTGGAAATGTGAGTTTGGGGCTCAGTTGGGGCTAAAACGGCTCATTTGGGGCTAAGTGGTGTTTTTCAAGGGGTTTCATGTGAGAATTTTTGGCTTTCGGGGCTTGGATGGGGTTTAGGGATGTCCCCAAAGGGATCCCGATCCCTAGTCCAGGAGGATTCAACCAGGGGGGTATTTCGCCATCTAGCCCATCTAGCCGTGGTTTACGGGTGCCCTGCTTCTGAGGGCAGACGGGGATGGAGGTTTTTAAGCCGGGCCCTGGCAAGCGGAGCTGGCCATCTTCATGGTGGACGGTAATCGCCACCTTATAGCCGAAGATGCCAAGCGACCACCGCAACAAGAGGCCCCGCGGCAAAACAAGGATGACCCCGGGCAGACAACCCTAGGCGGCACTGTCCTCTCACTAGTAGCCATGGGCCCAAAATCTCCAGGCACCCATGTACTTGCGGCTCACTGGGAAATGTGAAGTTGGGGCTCAAACGGCTCATTTGGGGCTAAGTGGTGTTTTTCAAGGGGTTTCGAGTGAGAATTTTCGGCTTTCGGGGCTTGGGTGGGGTTTAGGGATGTCCCCAAAGGGATCCCAATCCCTAGTCCAAGGGGATTCGACCAGCGGGGGTTTTTGTTTTTCGACGGCTCAGTTGACTGAGCACCCCGACTGAGCCGTCACTCAGCCGTCACTGAGCCGGCTCACTTAGCTCTCACTTAGCTCTCACGGGGCGCGCCAAATGGCTCACTAAGAGCTAATTAGGGGCTCACCCAGGGCTGACTCAGGAGTTTCCGCCCCTCTCCGCCGTCTCTTCCCACCCTTGCCGGCCCACACTTCACCCTTTTCACACCAACATCGGTCCGCAGTTGTCACCATGTCTTTTCTCCAAGAACTTGAGCGTGCATGCACACATACATACTTGCATACATGTACCCACCGCGACAAACACACAAACATCGAAACACACACACTTCGTGAGGGACACAAATATCCAAACACATACACACACACATACACCCATACACACGTCCACACACACATGCACATGCACAAATTGACAACCACATTCATTCTCGTGTGCAATTATCCTGCGTGTACATAAACACATGGCCACATTGAGGCATGCGAAGTGAAGGGCTAGGGGGAGATGGTTACGGGGTTGGGGTTCGGAGATATGAACCTAGCCATTTGCGAGGGTGTTCCTTGTTGCCTCCTAACAATGGCACCCCCCCCACACACACATACACAGGCGCGCGCGCCATGAAGCACAAGTAGGGCACAAAGGACATTGCTCGCTTTTGTGAGGTTCATCATACAACCATCTTGACCTACACCATGACACATTGATCCCCCTCCCTCCTTATCCCCTCCCCTCTCCTTTTGCCATGTTGTGTCCCCCCGCTTACCATGTGAACCCCTTTTCTTATCTTGCCTGCCCCGTCCCCTTGCCCTGCCCTTGCCATGACTTCCCTATTTTTTGGCCATGGCATCAAATGCATGATGGTGGCGGCAATGACGATGACCTTTGCAGGTATGTTGTGCTATTATGTGTGTTCGTGTGTGTGTGTTTGTGCCCATGTGCATGTGCGCAAGTGTAGATGGTTTGTTCGCTCTTGGTTTCTCTCATTTAGTGTGTTTGTATGTATGTTTTTGTGTGAATCGGGGGGGGGGCTTGCTTGGATCGATGCGTGGGTGACCGTGTCTTTGTGCGTGTATGTGGATTCGCGAAGGTGTGTACACGCAAGTGTGTGTGTGTGTGTGCCAATGTGTGTGTGTGTGTGTGTGTGTGTTGCAGCTTTTGCAGCTATTGTTTTGGATGTTGTTGTTGGTTTTGGTGTTGCGTGGCATAGGCTTTGATTGTGTGCGCATAACATTGTGTTTGTGGCTGCAGATGCAGGTATGGTTGTGGTTGTGGCTGTGGTTCTGGGCTTGCGTGCGGTTGTTGCCATGGCCGTTGTGGTAGTTCTGCTTGTGGGTGTGTTTTTGGTAGTGGCTGTGGTTGCGGCTTTGGTTGTGGGTGTGGGTGTGGGTGTGGGTGTGGGTGTGGGTGTGGGTGTGGGTGTGGGTGTGGGTGTGGGTGTGGGTTTGGGTGTGGGTGTGGGTGTGGGTGTGGGTGTGTTTCTGCAACCTGTGTTGTGTGTGGATTTGGCTGTGGTTGTGTCATTGTGTGTGGCCCTGGCTGTGGCGAAGGCTGCACTTGCAGCTTTCACTGTGGCTGCAGTTGTTCTTTGGGTTATGGCTGTAGCTGTGGGGGGGGGGGGGCGGGTTAAAGGACTGCAAAGAGGGGGGCTCAAATTACCATCCACCCCCTCCAAAAAAAATCGCACCAAATTTACAGTGACAGTGTACAGTAACAGTGTACAATGACAGTGTACAGTGAGAGCATACAGTGAGTGTAGAGTGACAGTGTAGAGTGCTAGTGTAGAGTCTTGGCCATCGTGGCGGACGCACTGTGTGTGGGGACACATTCTATGAGACCTTGGGGAGTACAGTGTACAGAGTACAGTGTAAAGTGTACAGTGACAGTGTGCATTGACGATGTACAGTGACAGTTTGCAGCCGCAGTGTGCAGTGTGCAGTGACAGCGTACAATGCCAGAATACAGTGTACCATGTGCAGTGACAGTAGACAGTGACACCATTGACAGATTACATGGACAGTGTACAGTGACACTGTACACTGACCGTGTACAGTGACAGTAAACCATGAGTGAGCCCTCTCGCACGGTCACTGAGCCATTTGGCGCGCTCAGTGAGTGCTCAGTGAGCGCTCAGTGAGAGCGCCAAAAGGCTCAGTGAGCACTCACTGAGCGCCTGAACGCTTGCACTGTACGGTGTGCAGTGTGCATGACACAGTGTGCAGTGTGCATTACACAGCGTGTAGTGTGCAGTGTACACTGCGCACTGCACACTGTGTACTGCACACTGCACACTGTGTATTGCACACTGCACACTGTGTATTGCACACTGCACACTGTAATGCACACTGCACACTGTGTATTGCACACTTCACACTGTAATGCACACTGCACACTGCACACTGCACACTACGTATTGCATGCACACTGCACACTGCATAATGTGTATTGCACACTGCACACTGCACACTGTGTGTTACAAATTGCACATTGCACACTCTAATGCACACTGCACACTGTAATGCACACTGCAAACTGTGCAATGCACACTGCACACTGTGTGTTGCACACTGCACACTGCAGGCTGTGTATTGCACACTGCACACTGCACACTGTGTGTAGTGTGCAATACACAGGGTGTAGTATGCAGTGTGTGATGTAATCCACACTGCACACTGTGTAATGCACACTGCACACTGTGTCATGCACACTACACGCTGCACCCTGTGTGTTCCACATTGGGTATTGCACAGTGCACCGTGTGCAGTGTGCAATACCCAGTGTGCAATACACAGGGTGCGGTGTGTAGTGTGCAATACACAGTGTGCAGTGTGCGCTACAGTGTGCAGTGTGCAATTTGTAATGCAAAGTCTGCAGTGTGCAGTGTGCAATACACAGTGTGCAGTGTCATTACATAGCGTGTAGTGTGCAAAGTACACTGCGCACTGCAGACTGTGTACTGCACACTGCACACTGTGTATTGCACACTGCACACTGCAATGCACACTGCACACTGTGTATTGCACACTGCACACTGCACTGTGCATTACAAATTGCACATTGCACGCTGTAATGCACACTGCACAGTGTAATGCACATGGTACACTCTGTATTGCACACTGCACATTGTACACTGCGTATTGCACAGCGCACACTGCATACTGTGTATTGCACACTGCACACAGTACTCTGTACACTGTACTCCCCAAGGTCTCATAGAATCAGTCCCCACACACAGTGCGTCCGCCACAACGGCTAAGACTCTACACTAGCACTCTACACTGTCACTCTACACTCACTGTATGCTCTCACTGTACAATGTCATTGTACACTGTTACTGTACACTGTCACTGTAAATTTGGTGCGATTTTTTTTGGAGGGGGTGGATGGTAATTTGAGCCCCCCTCTTTGCAGTCCTTTAACCCGCCCCCCCCCCCACAGCTACAGCCATAACCCAAAGAACAGGTGCAGCCACAGTGAAAGCTGCAAGTGCAGCCTTCGCCACAGCCAGGGCCACACACAATGACACAACCACAGCCAAATCCACACACAACACAGGTTGCAGAAACACACCCACACCCACACCCACACCCACACCCACACCCACACCCACACCCACACCCACACCCACAACCAAAGCCGCAACCACAGCCACTACCAAAACCACACCCACAAACAGAACTACCACAACGGCCATGGCAACAACCGCACGCAAGCCCAGAACCACAGCCACAACCACAACCACAACCATACCTGCATCTACAGCCACAAACACAATGTTATGCGCACACAATCAAAGCCTATGCCACGAAACACCAAAACCAACAACAACATCCAAAACAACAGCTGCAACACACACACACACACACACACCTGCGCGTACACACATTCACGAATCCACATACACACACAAACCTAGGCAACCAAAAACCAAAGCATGCAGTCACAAACTCACAAACACTCAGGCACAAAGACACCTTCACCCACGCATCGATCCAAGCAAGCCCCCCCCCCCCCCCCCCCCCACACACACAAGCAGACATACAAACACAGTAAATGAGAGAAACCAAGAATGAACAAACCATCTACACTTGCGCACATGCGCATGGGCACAACTACACACGCACGCAAGCACACACACACACACATAATAGCACAACATACCTGCAAAGGTCATCGTCATTGCCGCCACCATCATGCATATGATGCCACGGCCCAAACAGAGGCAAAACAGGACTAGGGGACGGGACAGGCAAGAGAAGAAAAGGGCTACACACGAGGGAAGCGGGGGAACGAAGCATAGCAAAAAGGGAGGAGAGGGGAGGGGATAAGGAGGGAGGGGGATCAATGTGTCATGGTGTAGGTCAAGATGGTTGTATGATGAACCTCACAAAAGCGAGCAATGTCCTTTGTGCCCTACTTGTGCTTCATGGCGCGCGCGCCTGTGTGTGTGTGGGGGGGGTGCCATTGTCAGGAGGCAACAAGGAACACCCTCGCAAATGGCTAGGTTCATATCCCCGAACCCGAACCCCGTAACCATCTCTCCCTAGCCCTTCACTTCGCATGCCTCAATGTGGCCATGTGTTAATGTACACGCAGGATAATTGCACACAAGAATGAATGTGGTTGTCAATTTGTGCATGTGCATGTGTGTGTGGACGTGTGTATGGGTGTATGTGTGTGTGTATGTGTTTGGATATTTGTGTCCCTCACGAAGTGTGTGTGTTTGGATGTTTGTGTGTTTGTCGCGGTGGGTACATGTATGCAAGTATGTATGTGTGCATGCACGCTCAAGTTCTTGGAGAAAAGACATGGTGACAACTGCGGACCGATGTTGGTGTGAAAAGGGTGAAGTGTGGGCAGGCAAGGGTGGGAAGAGAGGGCGGAGAGGGGCGGAAACTCCTGGGTGAGCCCTGAGTGAGCCCCTAATTAGCTCTCAGTGAGCGCTCAGTGAGCCATTTGGCGCGCTCAGTGAGACCTAAGTGAGAGCTAAGTGAGAGCTAAGTGAGCCAGCTTAGTGACGGCTGAGTGACGGCTCAGTCGGGCGCTCGGTCAATTGAGCCATCACCAGAAAAAGTACCCCCCCCCCTTGAACCTTGACCAAGTGAGTATCTAAATCTTCTAAAAACATTAAAAACACATTACTTAGCATGCAAAAAGCACAACAAACAAGCACAAAGACATCACAATGCATAACTGAGCCCAAAATAAGCCCCAACTTCACATTTCCACTTAACCACCAGTGAGCCGCAGGTACGTACATGGTGCTTTCCCCAGGGCGTGAGGACCTCCTTGAGCAGGGCATTTCCATCACCCTCATCCCATAAAAGGGCAGCCCGGGTGGCTATGTGCTCGCAGAGGTAGACGGCGATGCCCGCTGGTCCCGCGCCAACGTGAATGTGGCAGGTGTTCCCCTCGAAGGGGGGTTCTTCTTGCCCCCGGGGCGAGTGGCTTTCCGCCACCACCATGACCGCGGCGGGGCGCCATATGTACGGCCTAGGACAGCAGCCGTTGGCGCAAGTACCGCGCCTAGATGTTGAGCCACAGGTACCTCACGGCGCAGACGCTGCCCACCGCCTCTGGGCGCTTGGGGGGAACCTCAATTTCGATGCTCAGGCCTGGCACTTGGGGGCAGCTGTGCCGGGGTCCGTCGCCGCCCGTTGGGCAGCCAAATTCTCTCGAGGCGCGCCAAACACCGGAGTAGGCTTTGGGTACCCACTGGCTTGTCGCCAACCAAGCGGGGCCGGATCAAAGTGGCTCCAACCCATGCAATGATGCGACATTGAACAATACCAGGATGGATTAACTTTGAAGACACAGTCGGAGACAGTGCACCCCTCTCCGAACTATGAACACTGCTTTGGCTCACTAGGACCCGGCCAAAGAGTAGCGGACGTTGAGGCCAGGCTAGTATCTAACTCCTAATTACTTTGTGGGGCTGGAGACGAGAGGCGTTATGGGGGACCAAGTAGTCACACAGCGCTTCGGCGGGGGTTCCTTGGAGCTTAAAAGGGGTCGGCTTGGCCGGCTGCAGTTTATGGGTATACCCTTCCATGCTGTGTCCTGGAGCATTTGTGCCCCTTGGGCAATGGAGGTAATGGCGTAGCGCCACCCAGGGTGCTCCTAGGTTATTCCCACATCGGCCGGGCCACCATGTCCGGGTTGACCACCAGCCCATTGCAGCGTGGCAAAATACAAAGGGATCCCCACTGCCCACTGCCTAACGTCGTGTGGCAGTGTATTAAAGGATCCCAGCTACTCAAATGGCAACCCTCATCACAGCCCGACTACGGCCCGGAGACACCCAAATGTGGGCCCAGCTAGAACTTCCGTGGCACTGTCAAGCAAAGCAACAAGGCAGCTGCCGGCAAGCACCAAAGAGGGTGACGGCCCTCTGCCACAAGTGCACAACACACCGCGCCCCTACAGACCTACGCTAAATCTAATGTGTTAAATTTTCAGTTTTAATTTTTGAAAGGCGTTAAATGTTAAACTGTTAATTTGAAAAGACGTTAAACCAGAATACCTCGAATTTTCTAGATTTAAAACTATTTGCAATGTCAATTGCATGTGTATGCTAGGGTCTCCAGGGGGTTTTGTGTGGCAGAATGTTGCACAATGGGTTTGTAGAGATGTTGCATTGACTAAGGGTTGGGGGTCCAACCCCTAATATCTTTCTTTGGGTCCACCCCCAACCCCACTCCACACCCCCTTTTCTCTTGTGTAGCACTTGTTATGCCTATCTCTTGCAACACCATTCTAGAGCTTAGTATGACGCTTGTGCGTTTGAGTGGAGTCAAGAGTTTGCGGGACCCTTTGGTCTCCCAACTACTTGGTGGGTGGGTGGCTTCATCTCCCTTGGCCAAGGGCTGATGGGCGGAGGCCACGGACTTTGGCGATCCCTCCCTTATTCGTACTAAGCAAGTGGAGGCGGTGAAGCAATACGCCTCCTTCCTTTTTCCCGCGCCCGAGTTTATTGGGCTACTCATGGACCTCAATGTCACAAAGATGGGGTTCTGCCACCTCTCCGAGTTCATGACCCGGCGAGGGATTGACTATACGTCCGCTACGGGCCAAACTTTCTCGCGACCTATCCCAACGCGGCAAGCCTTCTTGGACACGTGGAAGGATGTGGCTAAGCCGCTAGAGTTGCGGCCCCCCGTGACCGTGGACGACCCACCCACTAGTGGCTGCAGTTGGCCCATGCACTCATGGGCCCGCTACATTCAATCGCGTCCACCACTAGTGGACACCATTGATTGAGGCCGGCCCCTTACCTTTGTTGTGCGCGGGGTTGCGAACCCATGCGCTGGTGGGAGTTGGACCCAATTGTCCATTGGGCTCCTCAACCACGGCAAACGGGGCCGTACCCGCGCCTACGTGTGGGTCATTGGGATGGCCGTGTGCGGCGACAAAGACATGGCCGCTTTGGCCACTATTTGGGCCAAAAACCTTCACGTACTTGGCGCTTTTGTGTTGCATTGAATTCGGGCTCGTTTCATTTCAAAGTTCCCCGTTTAAAAACGAAAATTCGTTTAACATTTAAACCGAACGAAATTTGAAGGTCAAATTTATACGAAAAAGATCTGCCCGGATATCAATGCACACACTCTTTTGTAGGTGTTGCGGTCGATTCACAACTACAAAAGTTTCTACTAGGCAACCCGTGGGGTGCCAGCTGCGCTGGTCCTCGGGGGTGACCAGCCGTTTGTTCGCCGCCTCATTGGGGTGTCCACGTCGCCCCAAGTGGGGTCTATTGACAATATGGGGGGGTGGGACAAGGCGGCGGCAACATGGTTGCGGGTGGACGTGGAGCGGACTTTGGACAACGAGGCCACGTCCCATACGGGGCGGGGTAGAGCAGGTATGTTTATAAAGTTTGATGTCTGATGTCTGATATGGGATGTTGTTTTTGCAGCGTATACAACAAGAGGTGTGAGATGTCTCATATATATCTGATGCTTGGGGGAAGGGGCGGGGGGGGGGGTGACCAAATGGGTGTGCAAAAAGTTGATGCCCCTCAGCCCATAGGTCCCCATAGGCCCTAACAGTTCCCCATAGCTGCCAATGGGTCCCCATAGGCCCCCATAAGCCCCAAAGGTCCCCATAGGTCCACAAGGGTCCCCATAGGTCCCCAAAGGCGCCCACAAGTCCCCATAGGTCCCCATAGGCCCACGTAGGCCCCCGTAGGTCCTCAAAGGTGCCCATAGGTCTCCAAAGGTCCCCATAGGTCCCCAAAGGTGCCCATAGGTCCCCGAAGGTGCCCATAGGTCCCCATAGGTCCCCAAAGGTGCCCCCGGGTCCCCATAGGTCCCCAAAGGTGCCCATAGGTCCCCATAGGTCCCCAAAGGTCCCCACACGCCCCCAAAGCTCCCCATGGGTCCCCAAAGGTGCCCATAGGGCCCCAAAGGTCCCCATAGGTCCCCAAAGGTGCCCAGAGGTCCCCATAGGTCCCCAAAGGTGCCCATAGGTACCCCCCGGTCCCCATAGGTCCCCAAAGGTCCCCATTGGTCCCCAAAGGTCCCCACACGCCCCCAAAGGTGCCCATAGGGCCCCAAAGGTGCCCATAGGTCCCCAAAGGTGCCCATAGGTCCCCATAGGTCCCCATAGGTCCCCAAAGGTGCCCATAGGTCCCCAAAGGTCCCCAAAGGTACCCCCAGGTCCCCATAGGTCCCCAAAGGTCCCCATAGGTCCCCAAAGGTCCCCATTGGTGCCCAAAGGTCCCCACACGCCGCCAAAGGTGCCCATAGGGCCCCAAAGGTCCCCATAGGTCCCCAAAGGTGCCCATAGGTCCGCAAAGGTGCCCATAGGTCCCCAAAGGTCCCCAAAGGTACCCCCAGGTCCCCATAGGTCCCCAAAGGTCCCCATTGGTCCCCAAAGGTCCCCACACGCCCCCAAAGGCGCCCATAGGGCCCCAAAGGTGCCCATAGGTCCCCAAAGGTGCCCACACGTCCCCATAGGTTCCCAAAGGTCCACATAGGTCCCCAAAGGTGCCCACAGGTCCCCAAAGGTCCCCATTGGTCCCCAAGGGTACCCATAGGTCCCCAAAGGTGCCCATAGGTCCCCAAAGGTCCCCATAGGTCCCCAAAGGTCCCCATAGGTCCCCAAAGCTGCCCATAGGTCCCCATAGGTCCCCAAATGTACCCCCAGGTCCCCATAGGTCCCCAAAGGTCCCCATAGGTCCCCAAACGTCCCCATTGGTCCCCAAAGGTCCCCAGGCGCCCCCAAAGGTGCCCATAGGGCCCCAAAGGTCCCCATAGGTCCCCAAAGGTCCCCATAGGTCCCCAAAGGTCCCCAAAGGTCCCCACACGCCCCCAAAGCTCCCGATAGGTCCCCAAAGGTGCCCATAGGTCCCCATAGGTGCCCATAGGTCCCCAAAGGTTCCCATAGGTCCCCATAGGTCCCCAAAGGTACCCCCAGATCCCCATAGGTCCCCAAAGGACCCCATAGGTCCCCAAAGGTCCCCATTGGTCCCCAAAGGTCCCCACAGGCCCCCAAAGGTGCGCATTGGTCCCCATGGGTGGGCATAGGTCCCCAAAGGTGCCCATAGGTCCCCAAAGGTGCCCATACGTCCCCAAAGGTCCCCATAGATCCCTAAAGGTGCCCATAGGTCCCCAAAGGTGCCCATAGGTCCCCAAAGGTGCCCATAGGTCCCCAAAGGTGCCCATTGGCCCACATAGGCCCCCATAGGTCCCCATAGGTCCCCATAGGTCCCCAAAGGTGCCCATAGATCCCCATAGGTCCCCAAAGGTCCCCATAGGTCCCCATAGGTCCCCATAAGCCCCCATAGGTCCCCAAAGGTGCCCATAGGTCCCCAAAGGTCCCCATTGGTCCTCAAAGTTCCCCAAAGGACGGCATAGGTCTCCATAGATCCCCATAAGTCCCCATAGGTCCCCAAAGGTGCCCATAGGTCCCCATAGGTCCCCAAAGGTGCCCATAGGCCCCATAGGTCCCCAAAGGTGCCCACAGGTCCCCATAGGTCCCCAAAGGTCCACATAGGTCCCCAAAGGTCCCCAAAGGTGCCCATAGGTCCCCAAAGGTGCCCACAGTTCCCCATAGGTCCCCAAAGGTGCGCATAGGTCCCCAAATGTCCCCAATGGTCCCCAAAGGTCCCCATACCTCCCCACAGGCCCCCAAAGGTGCCCATAGGTCTCCAAAGGTGCCCGCAGGTCCCCAAAGGTGCCCATAGGTCCCCACAGGCCCCCAAAGGTGCCAATAGGTCCCCAAAGGTGCCCGCAGGTCCCCACAGGTCCCCGTAGGCCCCCATAGGTCCCCAAAGGTCCCCATAGGTACCCATAGGTCTCCATAGGTCCCCAAATGTGCCCATAGGTCCCCATAGGTCCCCATAGGTCCCCAAAGGTGCCCACAGGTACCCATAGGTCCCGAAAGGTCCCCATAGGTCCCCAAAGGTGCCCAGAGGTCTCCAAAGGTGCCCATAGGTCCCCAAAGGTCCCCATAGGTCCCCAAAGGTCCCCGTAGGTCCCCAAAGGTCCCCAAGGGTCCCCATAGGTCCCCAAAGGTCCCCAAAGGTGCCCATAGGTCCCCATAGGTCCCCAAAGGTGCCCATAGGTCCACATAGGTCTCCAAAGGTCCCCATAGGTCCCCAAAGGTGCCCATAGGTCCCCAAAGGTCCCCAAAGGTGCCCATAGGTCCCCACAGGTCTCCAAAGGTCCCCATAGGTCCCCAAAGGTCCCCATTGGTCCCCAAAGGTCCCCACACGCCCCCAAAGGTGCCCATAGGGCCCAAAAGGTCCCCATAGGTCCCCAAAGGTGCCCATAGGTCCACATAGGTCCCCATAGGTCCCCAAAGGTGCCCACACGTCCCCATAGGTTCCCAAAGGTCCACATAGGTCCCCAAAGGTGCCCATAGGTCCCCAAAGGTGCCCACAGGTCCCCAAAGGTCCCCATAGGTCCCCAAGGGTGCCCATAGGTCCCCAAAGGTGCCCATAGGTCCCCAAAGGTCCCCAAAGGTACCCCCAGGTCCCCATTGGTCCCCAAAGGTCCCCATAGGTCCCCAAGGGTCCCCATTGGTCCCCCCAGGTCCCCACACGCCCCCAAATGTGCCCATAGGGCCCCAAAGGTCCCCATAGGTCCCCAAAGGTGCCCATAGGTCCACATAGGTCCCCATAGGTCCCCAAAGGTGCCCACACGTCCCCATAGGTTCCCAAAGGTCCACATAGGTCCCCAAAGGTGCCCATAGGTCCCCAAAGGTGCCCACAGGTCCCCATTGGTCCCCAAGGGTGCCCATAGGTCCCCAAAGGTGCCCATAGGTCCCCAAAGGTGCCCATAGGTCCCCAAAGGTCCGCATACGTCCCCAAAGATGCCCGTAGGTCCCCATAGGTCCCCAAAGGTACCCCCAGGTCCCCATAGGTCCCCAAAGGTGCCCATAGGTCCCCATAGGTCCCCATTGGTCCCCACACGCCCCCAAAGGTGCCCATAGGGCCCCAAAGGTCCCCATAGGTCCCCAAAGGTCACCATAGGTCCCCGAAGGTCCCCAAAGGTCCCCACATGCCCCCAAAGCTCCCCATAGGTCCCCATAGGTGCCCATAGGTCCCCAAAGGTTCCCATAGGTCCCCATAGGTCCCCAAAGGTCCCCATTGGTCCCCATAGGTCCCCATAGGTCCCCAAAGGTCCCCATTGGTCCCCAAAGGTCCCCACAGGCCCCCAAAGGTGCCCATAGGGCCCCAAAGGTCCCCATAGGTCCCCAAAGGTGCCCACACGTCCCCATAGGTTCCCAAAGGTCCACATAGGTACCCAAAGGTGCCCATAGGTCCCCAAAGGTGCCCACAGGTCCCCAAAGGTCCCCATTGGTCCCCAAGGGTGCGCATAGGTCCCCAAAGGTGCCCATAGGTCCCCAAAGGTGCCCATAGGTCCCCAAAGGTCCCCATAGGTCCCCAAAGGTGCCCATAGGTCCCCAAAGGAGCCCATAGGTCCCCAAAGGTGCCCATAGGTCCCCAAAGGTGCCCAAAGGTGCCCATAGGCCCACATAGGCCCCCTTAGGTCCCCATAGGTCCCCATGGGTCCCCAAAGGTGCCCATAGCTCCCCATAGGTCCCCAAAGGTCCCCATAGGTCCCCATAAGCCCCCATAGGTACCCAAAGGTCCCCGTAAGGCCCCGAAAGGTCCCCATAGGTCCCCAGAGGTGCCCATAGGTCCCCAAAGGTCCCGGTTAGTCCTCAAAGTTACCCAAAGGACGGCGTAGGTCCCCAAAGGTGCCCATAGGTCCCCATAGGTCCCCAAAGGTGCCCATAAGTCCCCATAGGTCCCCAAAGGTCCACATAGGTCCCCAAAGGTCCCCAAAGGTGCCCATAGGTCCCCACAGGTCCCCATAGGTCCCCAAAGGTGCCCATAGGTCCCCAAAGGTCCCCAATGGTCCCCATAGGTCCCCATAGGCCCCCAAAGGTGCCCATAGGTCCCCATAGGTCCCCATAGGTCCCCATAGGTCTCCATAGGTCCCCAAAGGTGCCCATAGGTCTCCATAGGTCCCCAAAGGTCCCCAAAGGTGCCCAGAGGTCCCCATAGGTCCCCAAAGGTCCCCATAGGTCCCCAAAGGTACCCATAGGTCTCCAAAGGTGCCCATAGGTCCCCAAAGGTCCCCATAGGTCCCCAAAGGTGCCCATAGGTCCCCAAAGGTCCCCAAAGGTCCCCATAGGTCCCCAAAGGTCCCCAAAGGTGCCCATAGGTCCCCAAAGGTCCCCATAGGTCCCCAAAGGTGCCTGCAGGTCCCCACAAGTCTCCATAGGTCCCCATAGGTCCCCAAAGGTCCCCAAAGGTGCCCATAGGTCTCCATAGGTCCCCAAAGGTGCCCATAGGTCCCCATAGGTCCCCAAAGGTGCCCCCAGGTCCCCAAAGGTCCCCAAAAATCCCCATAGGTCCCCAAAGGTGCATGCAGGTCCCCACGGGTCGCCATAGGTCCCCATAGGTCCCCAAAGGTCGCCAAAGGTGCCCATAGGTCCCCATAGGTCTCCATAGGTCCCCAAAGGTGCCCATAGGTCCCCATAGGTCCCCAAAGGTGCCCATAGGTCCCCATAGGTCCCCAAAGGTCCCCATAGGTCCCCAAAGGTGCCCATAGGTCTCCAAAGGTGCCCATAGGTCCCCAAAGGTCCCCATAGGTCCCCAAAGGTGCCCATAGGTCCCCAAAGGTCCCCAAAGGTGCCCATAGGTCCCCAAAGGTCCCCAAAGGTGCCCATAGGTCCCCAAAGGTCCCCATAGGTCCCCAAAGGTGCCTGCAGGTCCCCAGAGGTCTCCATAGGTCCCCATAGGTCCCCAAAGGTCCCCAAAGGTGCGCGTAGGTCCCCATAGGCCCCCAAAGGTGCCCACAGGTCCCCAAAGGTCCCCAAAGGTCCACATAGGTCCCCAAAGGTCCCCAAAGGTGCCCATGGGTACCCATAGGTCCCCAAAGGTCCCCATAGGTCCCCAAAGGTCCCCATTGGTCCCCAACTGTGCCCATAGGTCCCCAACGGTCCCCATAGGTCCCCATAGGTCCCCAAAGGTGCCCATAGGTCCCCAAAGGCACCCATAGGTCCCCAAGGGTGCCCAAAGGTGCCCATAGGTCCCCATAGGTCCCCAAAGGTCCCCATAGGTCCTCATAAGCCCCCATAGGTCCCCAAAGGTCCCCGTAGGGCCCCAAAAGGTCCCCATAGGTCCCCAAAGGTGCATATAGGTCCCCAAAGGTCCCCAAAGGTCCACATAGGTCCCCAAAGGTCCCCAAAGGTGCCCATAGGTCACCATAGGTCCCCTAAGGTCCCCATAGGTCCCCAAAGGTCCCCATTGGTCCTCAAAGGTCCCCATAGGTCCCCAAAGGTGCCCATAGGTCCCCAAAGGTGCCCATAGGTCCCCAAAGGTCCCCATAGTTCCCTAAAGGTGCACATAGGTCCCCAAAGGTGCCCATAGGTCCCCAAAGGTGCCCAGAGGTGCCCATAGGCCCACATAGGCCCCCATAGGTCCCCAAAGGTTCCCATAGGTGCCCATAGGTCCCCAAAGGTGCCCATAGGTCCCCATAGGTCCCCAACGGTCCCCATAGGTTCGCATAGGTCCCCAAAGGTACCCATAGGTCCCCAAAGGTGCCCATAGGTCCCCAAAGGTGCCCATAGGTCCCCAAAGGTCCCCATAGGTCCCCAAAGGTCCCCAAAGGCCCCCATAGGTCCCCATTGGTCCCCATAGGTCACTATAGGTCCCCAAAGGTCCCCATAGGTCACCATAGGTCCCCAAAGGTCCCCAAAGGTCCCCATAAGTCCCCGTAGGTCCCCAAAGGTCCCCATAGGTCCCCATAGGTCCCCGAAGTTCCCCTAGGTCCCCATAGGTCCCGAAAGGTCCCTAAAGGTGCCCATAGGTCCCCATAGGTCCCCAAAGGTCCACATAGGTCCCCAAAGGTCCCCAAAGGTGCCCATAGGTCCCCATAGGTCACCAAAGGTGCCCGTAGGTCCCCAAAGGTCCCCGTAGGTCCCCAAAGGTCCCCGTAGGTCCCCAAAGGTCCCCATAGGTCCCCAAAGGTCCCCATTGGTCCTCAAAGGTCCCCATAGGTCCCCAAAGGTGCCCAAAGGTCCCCAAAGGTCCACATAGGTCCCCAAAGGTGCCCATAGGTCCCCAAAGGTACCCATAGGTCCACAAAGGTGCCCATAGGTCCCCAAAGGTGCCCAAAGGTCCCCAAAGGTCCACATAGGTCCCCAAAAGTGCCCATAGGTCCCCAAAGGTGCCCATAGGTCCCCAAAGGTGCCCAAAGGTCCCCAAAGGTTCCCAAAGGTCCCCAAAGGTCCACATAGGTCCCCAAAGGTGCCCATAGGTCCCCAAAGGTGCCCATAGGTCCCCAAAGGTTCCCAAAGGTCCCCAAAGGTCCCCATAGGTCCCCAAAGGTGCCCATAGGTCCCCAAAGGTCCCCATAGGTCCCCAAAGGTGCCCATAGGCCCACATAGGACCCCATAGGTCCCCAAAGGTGCCCATAGGTGCCCATAGGTCCCCATAGGTCCCGGTAGGTCCCCAAAGGTGCCCATAGGTCCCCAAAGGTGCCCATAGGTCCCCAAAGGTGCCCATAGGTCCCCATAGGTCCCCGTAGGTCCCCGTAGGTCCCCATAGGTCCCCGTAGGTGCCCGTAGGTCCCCGTAGGTCTCCAAAGGTCCCCAACGGTCCCCATAGGTCCCCATAGGTCCCCAAAGGTGCCCATAGGTCCCGATAGGTCCCCAAAGGTCCCCGTAAGGCCCCCATAGGACCCCATAGGTCCCCATAGGTCACTATAGGTCCCCAACGGTCCCCATAGGTCCCCATAGGTCCCCAAAGGTCACCATAGGTCCCCAAAGGTTCCCAGAGGTCCCCATAGGCCCCCATGGGTCACCATAGGTCCCCATAGGTCCCCAAAGGTCCCTAAATGTCTCCATAGGTCCCCGAAGGGCCCCATAGGCCCCCATAGGTCCCCATCGGCCCCCATAGGTCACCATAGGACCACATAGGTCCGCATGGGTCCCCATAGGTCCCCAAAGGTCCCCAAAGGTCACCATAGGTCCCCATAGGTCCCCATAGGTGCCAATCGGCCCCCATAGGTCACCATAGGTCCCCATAGGTCGCCAAAGGTCCCCAAAAGTCACCATAGGTCCCCATAGGTCCCCATAGGCCCCCAAAGGTGCCCATCGGCCCCCATCGGTCACCATAGGTCCCCATAGGTCCCCATAGGTCCCCAAAGGTGCCCATAGGTCCCCAAAGGTGCCCATAGGCCCCCATAGGTCCCCATTGGCCCCCATAGGTCACCATAGGTCCCCATAGGTCCCCAAATGTGCCCATAGGTCCCCAAAGGTCCCCATAGGTCCCCATAGGCCCCCATGGGTCCCCAAAGGTCCCCATAGGTCCCCATAGGTCCCAGAAGGTGCCCATAGGTCGCCATAGGTCCCCATGCTCCCACATAGGCCCCCAAAGGTCCCCAAAGGTTCTGATATGTCCCCATAGGCCAGGTCCCCACAGGTCCCCAAAGGTCCCCACAGGCCCCCATAGGTATCCATAGTAATAATAACAATAATTGACGCATGCCCATGCGTCAATTATTTTGGGGGTCTAGACGCCCCTAGGAATTGACGCATAGGATTGCGTCAATTATTTTGGGGGTCTAGACCCCCCTAGGAATTGACGCATTGGGTTGCGTCAATTATTTCGGGGGTCTAGACCCCCCTAGGAATTGACGCATAGGGTTGCGTCAATTATTTTGGGGGTCTAGACCCCCCTAGGAATTGACGCATGGGGATGCGTCAATTATTTTTGGGCCCTAGAGCCCCCTAGGAATTGACGCATAGGGTTGCGTCAATTTTTTTGGGGGTCTAGACCCCCCTAGGAATTGACGCAAAGGGTTGCGTCAATTATTCAGGGGGTCTAGAGCCCCCTAGGAATTGACGCATGGGGATGCGTCAATTATTTTGGAGGTCTAGACCCCCCTAGGAATTGACGCATAGGGTTGCGTGAATTGTTTTGGGGGTCTATACCCCCCTAGGATTTGACGCATAGGGTTACGTCAATTATTTTGGGGGTCTAGACCCCCCTAGGAATCGACGGATAGGGTTGCGTGAATTGTTTTGGGGGTCTATACCCCCCTACGATTTGACGCATAGGGTTGCGTCAATTATTTTGGGGGTCTAGACACCCCTAGGAATTGACGCATGGGGATGCGTCAATTATTTTGGGGGTCTAGACCGCCCTAGGAATTGACGCATAGGGTTGCGTCAACTATTTTGGGGGTCTAGAGCCCCCTAGGAATTGACGCATGAGGTTGCGTCAATTATTTTGGGGGTCTAGACCCCCTAGGAATTGACGCATAGGGTGGCGTCAATTGTTTTGGGGGTCTAGATCCCCCTAGGAATTGACTTATTGGGTTGCGTCAATTATTTTGGGGTCTAGACCCCCTAGGGGAATTGACGCATAGGGTGGCGTCAATTGTTTTGTGGGTCTAGATCCCGCTAGGAATTGACGCATACGGTTGCGTCAATTATTTTGGGGGTCTAAACCCCCCTAGGAATTGACGGATACGGTTGGGTCCATTGTTTTGGGGGTCTAGACCCCCCTAGGAATTGACGCATAGGGTTGCGTCAATTATTTTGGAGGTCTGGACCCGCATAGGAATTGGCGCATAGGGCTCCGTCAATTATTTTGGGGGTCTAGACCACCCTAGGAAATGGCGCATGCCCATGCGTCAATTATTGGGGGGGTCTAGTCCCCCCCAATAATTGACGCATGGGCATGCGTCAATTATTTCGGGGGCTACACCCCACCGAATAATTGATGCATGGGCATGGGTCAATTATTGCGGGGGTCTAGACCCCCCTAGGAATTGACGCATGGGGATGCGTCAATTATTTTGGGGGTCTAGACCCCCTTAGGAATTGACGCATCCCCGTGCGTCAATTCCTAGGGGGGTCTAGACCCCAAAATAACTGACGCGACCCTATGCGTCAATTCCTAGGGGGGTCTAGACCCCAAAATAATTGACGCAAAGGCATGCGCCAATTCCCAGGGGGGTCTAGACCCCCAAAATAATTGACGCACCCCTATGCGTCACTTCCTATGGGAGTCTAGACCCCCAAAATAATTGACGCGACCCTATGCGTCACTTCCTATGGGGGTCTAGACCCCCAAAAGAATTGATGCCACCCTATGCGCCAATTCCTATGGGGGTCTAGACCCCGAAAATAATTGACGCGACCCTATGCATCAATTCCTATGGGGGTCTAGACCCCCAAAAGAATTGCCGCCACCCTATGCGCCAATTGCTCTGGGGATCTACACCCCCAAAATAATTGACGCAACCCTATGGGTCAATTCCTGGGGGTTCTAGACGCCCAAAATAATTGACGCAACCCTATGCGTCACTTCCTATGGGGGTCTAGACCCCCAAAGGAATTGCCGCCACCCTATGCGCCAAATCCTATGGGGCTCGGGACCCCAAAAATAATTGACGCGACCCTATGCCCCAATTCCTATGGGGGTCTAGACCCCCAAAATAATTGACGCAACCCTATGCGTCAATTCCTATGGGGATCCAAGTCCCCAAAATAATTGACGCAACCCTATGCGTCAATTCCTATGGGGGTCTAGATCGCCAAAATAATTGACACAACCCTATGTGTCAATTCCTAGGGGGGTCTAGACGCCCTGAATAATTGACGCATGCCCATACGTCAATTATTTGGGGGGCGTAGACCTCCAAAATAATTGACGCATCCCCATGCGTCAATTCCTAGGGGGGTCTAGACACACAAAATAATTGACGCAACCCCATGCGTCAATTCCTAGGGGGGTCTAGACCCCCAAAACAATTGACGCATCCCCATGCGTCAATTCCTAGGGGGGTCTAGACTCCCAAAATAATTGACACACCCCTATGGGTCAATTCCTCTGGGGGGGTGTAGACTCCCAAAATAAGTGACGCAACCCTATGCGTCAATTCCTCTGGGGGGTCTACATACCAAAATAATTGACGCAACCCCATGCATCAATTCGTAGCGGTGTCTAGACCCCCAAAATAATTGACGCATCCCCATGCGTGAATTCCTAGGCGGGTCGGGACCCCCAAAATAATTGACGCAACCCCATGCGTCAATTCCTAGGGGGGTCTAGACTCCCAAAATAATTGACGCAACCCTATGCGTCAAATCCTCTGGGGGGTCTAGACCCCCAAAATAATTGACGCAACCCCATGCATCAATTCCTAGGGGTGTCTAGACCCCCAAAATAATTGACGTAACCCTATGCGTCAATTCCTCTGGGGGGTCTAGACCCCCAAAAAAATTGACGCAACCCTATGCGTCACTTCCTATGGGGGTCTAGACCCCCAAAATAATTGCCGCCACCCTATGCGCCAGTTCCTGTGGGGGTCTAGACCCCAAAAATAATTGACGCAACCCTATCTGCCAATTCCTATGGGGGTCTAGATCGCCAAAATAATTCACACAACCCTATGTGTCGATTCCTAGGGGGGTCTAGACCCCCTGAATAATTGACGCATGCCCATACGTCAATTATTTGGGGGGCGTAGACCCCCAAAATAATTGAGGCAGCCCCATGCGTCAATTCCTAGGGGGGTCAAGACCCCCAAAATAATAGAAGCATCCTCATGCACGAATTCCTAGGGGGGTTTAGACCCCCTGAATAATTGACGCAACCCTATGCGTCAATTCCTGGGGGGGACTAGACCCCCAAAAGAATTTGACGCAACCCTATGCGTCAATTCCTAGGCTGCTCTAGACCCCCAAAATAATTGACGCAACCCTATGCGTCAATTCCTAGGGGGCTCTAGACCCCCAAAATAATGGACGCATCCCCATGCGTCGATTCCCAGGGGGGTCTAGACCCCCTGAATAATCGACGCGACCCTATGCGTCAATTCGTAGGGGCGTCTAGACCCCCAAAATAATTGACACAAGCCTATGCGCCATTTCCTAGGGGGGTCTAGACCCCCAAAATAATTGACGCGACCCTACGCGTCAATTCCTAGGGGGTTCTACACCCCCAAAATTATTGACGCGACCCTATGCGCCGATTCCTAGGGGGTCTAGACCCCCAGAATAATTGACGCAACCCTATGCATCACTTCCTAGGGGGGTCTAGACCCCTTGAATAATTGACGCGACCCTATGCGTCACATCCTAGGGGGGTCTAAACCCCCCAAATGATTGACGCAAACCTATGCGTTAATTCCTAGGGGGGTCTAGACCCCCTGAATAATTGACGCCACCCTATGTGTCAATTCCTAGGGGGGTCTAGACCACCTGAATAATTGACGCAATCCTATTTGTCAAATCCTAGGGGGGTCCAGACGCCCAAAATAATTGACGCAACCCTATGCATCAATTCCTCTCGGGTGTCTAGACGCGCAAAAAAATTGACGCAACCCCCTTGCGTCAATTCCTAGGGGGGTCTAGACCCCCAAAATAATTGACGCAACCCTATGCGTCAATTCCTCTAGGGGGTCTAGACCCCCAAAATAATTGACGCAAACCTATGCGTGAATTCGTCTGGGGGGTCTAGACCCCCAAAATAATTGACGCAACCCTATGCGTTAATTCCTAGGGGGGTCTAGACCCCCTGAATATTTGACGCATCCCCATGCGTCAATTCCTAGGGGGGTCTAGACCCCCTGAATAATTGACGCAATCCTATTCGTCAAATCCTAGAGGGGTCTAGACGCCCAAATTAATTGACGCAACCCTATGCGTCAATTCCTCTCGGGTGTCTAGACGCGCAAAATAATTGACGCAAACCTATGCGTGAATTCGTCTGAGGGGTCTAGACCCCCAAAATGATTGACGCAACCCTATGCGTTAATTCCTAGGGGGGTCGAGACCCCCTGAGTAATTGACGCATCCCCATGCGTCAATTCCTAGGGGGGTCTAGACCCCCAAAATAATTGACGCAACCCTATGCGTCAATTCCTCCGAGGGGTCTAGACGCCCAAAATAATTGACGCAACCCTATGCGTCGATTCCTCTCGGGTGTCTAGACGCGCAAAATAATTGACGCAACCCCCTTGCGTCAATTCCTAGGGGGGTGTAGACCCCCAAAATAATTGACGCAACCCTATGCGTCAATTCCTCTAGGGGGTCTAGACCCCCAAAATAATTGACGCAACCCCATGCCTCAATTCCTAGGGGTGTCTAGACCCCCGAAATAATTGACGCAAACCTATGCGTGAATTCGTCTGGGGGGTCTAGACCCCAAAAATAATTGACGCAACCCTATGCATCAACTCCTAGGGGGGTCTGGATCCCCAAAATAATTGACGCCACCCCATGCGTCCATTCCTCGGGGGGTCTGGACCCCCAAAATAATTGACGCAACCCTATGCGTCAATTCCCAGGGGGGTCTAGACCCCCAAAATCATTGACGCAATCCTATGCGTCAATTCCTCTGGGGAGTCTAGACCCCCAAAATAATTGACACAACCCCATGCCTCAATTCCTAGGGGTGTCTAAACCCCCAAAATAATTGACGCAAACCTATGCGTCAATTCGTCTGGGCGGTCTAGACCCCCAAAATAATTGACGCAACCCTATGCGTCAACTCCTAGGGGGGTCTAGACCCCCCAAAAAAATAATTGACGCCACCCCATGCGTCAATTCCTAGGGGGCTCTAGACCCCCAAAATAATTGACGCCACCCCATGCGTCAATTCCTAGGGGGGTCTAGACCCCCAAAATAATTGACGCAACCCTATGCATCAACTCCTAGGGGGGTCTAGACCCCCAAAATAATTGACGCCACCCCATGCCTCAATTCCTAGGGGTGTCTAGACCCCCAAAATAATTCACGCAACCCTATGCGTCAATTCCTCCGAGGGGTCTAGACCCCCCAAAAAATTGACGCAACCCTATGCATTAATTCCTAGGGGGGTCTAGGCCCCCAAAATGATTGACGCATCCCTATGGGTCGATTCCTAGGGGGGTCTAGACCCCCTGAATAATTGACGCGACCCTATGCGTCAATTCCTTAGGGGGGTGCAGACCCCCAAAATAATTGACGCATCCCCATGCGTCAATTTCTAGGGGGGTCTAGACCCCCAAAATAGTTGACGCGACCCTATGCGTCAATTCCTAGGGGGGTCTAGACCCCCAAAATAATTGACGCAACCCTATGCGTCAATTCCCATGGGGGTCTAGAAACCAAAAATAATTGGCGCGACCCTGTGCGCCAATTCCTTGATGGGGGGGACCTATGAAATTGATGGGGGGGGGGCTATGAAATTGATGGGGGGGGGGGCTGTGAGATGGATGTGGGGGGGGCTATGAAAAGGATGGGTCAGGGCTATGAAATTGATAGGGGGGGGCATCAATTTCATAGCACGCCCCCATCAATTTCATACGCCCTCCATCAATTTCATATGCCCCCCTATCAATGTCATAGCCTCCCCCATGCATTTCATAGCCCCCCCCCCCCATCGATTTTCATATGCCCCCCTATCAATTTCGTAGCCCCCCCCCACCAATTTGATAGCCCCCCCATCAATTTCATAGCCCCCCGATCAATTTCATATGCCCCCCCATCAATTTCACACCCCCCCCCCGCCATGCATTCCATAGCCCCCCCCCCCCCCCATCAATCTATGAAATTGATAGGGGGCGTATGGAATCAAATGGTGGGGCTATGAAATTGATGGGGGGTGAAATGAAATTGATGGGGGGGGGGCTATGAAATCGATGGGGGGGGGCTATGAAATTGATTGAGGGGGGCTATGAAATTGATCGGGGGGGCTTCTAACCGGCTTCTGGCCTACGGGGACCTACGGAGACACACCACAACACTGCACAGCATAGCATGGCACACCTACGAAATGTGAAATAATTATTTTTATTCTTGTCATTTTTTTGCATGAAAAGAAACACGTGTGAGACAACGAAAAGAACACCCTCTCGCACCCGTGACTAAACCCCCCCCGGCAGTTCTCTCAAGTCTCGCCCCTCCCGGTGAAAAACATGTAAAGAAAGGAGAGGCACCCCCCCGCCCGAACCAAGGCTTGAAGTAAGGGCACCCCCACAGTGCCTATGCTATGTCAAAGCGCGCGCGTGTGTGTGTGTGTGTGTGTGTGTGTGTGTGTGTGAGGACACATGCTTATAACTGCGCCAAATCCGTTGGTTTGCTTTGCAATGGTGTCTGATAGCCCTACAACGCTAGGGTTGAGGCCACAAAACAAAAATCTACACCTCGAAGAGTGTAGTGAGTGGGTGCAGTTTCCATGCTTCCTACACACAAACCCTCAACACAAAGCGGGGGGTATTTTCCGAATCATTTTCCATACTTCCTGATACAAGAAAGCAATCATGAGTGGGGGGGGGGGGTGGAAGGACTAGGGAAGGGCCACAGGGGGGGCATGTTCAATTGGGGGGGGGTATTACACCACAAGGGGGGGTGGGGGAGGGGGGTTCATGGTTTGGCAATGATGGTCCATAAAAGTCGGATGTGTCATGTCTGATCGCCGACTAGGTCGCTAAAAACATAGCTGGGGTAGAGGTGCACCGTCACCGGTGTCCACACCCGCAACACCGGGGTCGTTTGGGTGAGATGACCAAACCACCCCAAGGTCTATGAGGTGGAGCGCCAGCTCGTCTTCGGCACGGCCGAAGCCGCGGAGGCACACCTCCAAAAAGTGCCCAAAGGCAAGACCCCCGCGACCAACCCACCCCAACGACGCCCGCTAAACGCCTGACTAACCCCCAAGAAAACCCTCAACACAACCACAATAACCCCACCAACCCACCCAACCCCCCAACCGCAACCCAAGGTACCCCGGGGCTATGGGTCGCAGAAACAGGCCCCCGAGAGGTTTAACCCGTGAACAATGGCCCGAATGGCCAAGGACATGACCCGCAAAGGCCAATGGGTATGTTCTACCAGTTTTTGTGCTTGTGTAGGGAGGTTTCATTTTTGAAAATATGGTTTGAATTTTCTTGGTTTAATTTGCAATTGTGGCGACGCATAATATTGAAATCCGCAAATTTTAAACAAAAAATCAATCTCAAATTTTAAAGCCGAGGGCCAATTTAACATTTTTATACATTAACACGGATGGACCCCCCCCCCCCAACGCATGTGGTAAAATGGTGGACGAACACACAAGGCACCCCATGGGGGTGACAATTTTCCCAAGTGATGCCCCTAACCCTCCACAAAAAGCGACACCTTTGCTTGAATCAATTAATTTTTGGCCAAAAATTCAAAATATTGGATTGAATTTGGGTTTCTAGGGGCGTTTTGACAAACAACCCTCCCGTCAAGGGGGAGGGGGGAGATAAAACTTGATACCGGGTGGAATATTTTTTTCGGGGGTGACCCCCCCCTAGGGGGGAGGGGGTACAAAAAAATGGGTCCAATACAAAAACTTTTTCTCCGTACATACCACTCATAATCACCGTGTTCCCACAAAATAACATGCCTTTGGCACTCGTTGGCATTCCTCCGTTTGGCTATTTAGGGTACTAGCCCATGTCTAACATGCCATTTGCAACATGTAGGCGCCAATGGCCCCTTCTCCATGGCATGCTTCGCAGCACAATGGCACAAACCAACAAACAACATGCATTGCGGACAAGGGTGGCATTTATGTTTAAGGGCACAAAGGCCCCCAAGTAACCCCGGCTACGCATCGTGTCGTAGCAACCCACCCTAGCCTTATGTTGGCGGTAAGAGTCCCCATGCACAGTGCATGGGGCGAGAACCCGGGCAAGCAACCGGTGGACCCTGCGTGGCTACAATCGCCCCTCATAGCCGTTCACTAGGTGCTCCAAGTCTACTCTGGACCCCACAATGTCAATCTTCCCACCCGGCCGTTCCGGTTTCCTTGCCACTATGTACATGTCCATTGCCTTACACTGCTAGGTGATGGAACTCGCATTGTTTCGGATGGCTCGTCCTGGCCATTCCACGGGTGCCCCACGTCCGTTGTGGACCCCAGGACGCCCATCTTTGCATCCCGCCCGTTTCACTTCACACCATCAAACCACGGGCACACCACAGCCGTGGTGGTAAGATATGGTGCTTGCCCCACAATGACCTTCCTTGGAGATCCAAGCCGGTTCACACAATGGAGATCCAAGCCGGTTCACACAATGGAGATCCAAGCCAGTTCACAGAATAGAGATCCACGCGGGTTCACACAATGGACATCCAGGCCGGTGCACACAATGGAGATCTAGGCCGGATCACAATATGGAGATACAAGGCGGTTCACACAATGGACATCAAGGCCGGTTGACACAATGGAGGGTCAAGCCGGTTCACACAATGGAGATCCAAGGCGGTTCACACGATGGAGATGCAGGCTGATTCACACAATGGAGATCCAAAGCCGGTTCACAAAATGGAGATCCAAAGGCGGTTCACACAATGGAGATCCAAAGACGGTTCACACAATGGAGATCCAAGCCGGTTCACAAAATGGAGATCCAAGCTGGTTCACACAATGAAGATCCAAGGCGGTTCACAAAATGAAGATCCAAATTAGCTCGCAAGAGTTTAGTGGGAACCCCTTCCAAATTACATTGCGCTTGTCTTCTTTCGAGCTGTGTCTTGAACGGAAGGCTTACGTTTAGCCCGGTAGGCCTTCTTTGTGGTGCATTATATCTTTGAGGTACCGGCTTTTTCGGTTGCAGCACTAGAGCTGGATGAGGAGCTAGATGATGAGGATGTGTTGGAGCTTGAGTTGGAGGAGTCGGAGTTTGAGGAAGTAGAGGCACCCAAACTATTGGGCAATTTCTCTTCATCGGAATTGGAGGCCTGTGACCCGCTGTGTGCATCATAATCAAGATCAGCCGCTTGCTCGGCGTCTTGGTCGCCTGGGCGCAACGCTAAGGTGAACGCTACACAGACACACACACACACACACACACACACACACACACATTCTTATGCTGCACCTCAAGATGGCATTGCGCAGTCGGTCAAGCTCATGAATGGGATCAAAATTTGCCGCCATCACCAGATCATCAACGAAAAATGAGTAGAAGAGCAAGGGCATTTCCATGGGTGCATGGGCCCGAGCAAGTTCCCGGTACAAGCTCTCATCCAAGGCACGGCTACGGCTACTATTGGGGTCACTAGCGGCCAACGCCATGGCATCACGTGGGCGTGCAGACTTCAATACTTCACGAAACGTACTCACAACTTGCCTGTGTCGTTGGCCATGTCCTCACATGTGAAGCCATTGCAAGTGGGAACTACCCAAAGCGAGATGGGTTGGTAAAGGAAACCATGGTGGGCAGCAATGGACCACACAGTTACATACTCGGCGAAATGGACATTGGAGTTGGGGTCCTGAAGCAAGTTAGCCAATTTATCCAGTGTTTCTTGACCAACCCTGCCATGCTCCCTCGAGGTGCATGTTCTACATGTACCGGTTGCTTGGCCAGAATTCACCACCCCAATCTGACGTTGCAAAGAAATCTCGTCCACAAGCAGACCCCATAAGAGCGGATCAGGATAGTGTGGAGACGCTTTAGAATGAATGGCATTGTGGGGGCGATCCCCGAACGCAACCGCTCTTCCAACTTTATGTCCCCCTCGGCTGTGTCATATGATGGCAACATGGCGCCGCGGTTGGCAACTTTCAAAACTCAAACACACCCACACCAACAACGGCTAAGCCGGCAATAACCTGCTCTTTTTGTTGCTTTCTGTGCTATTGCCCAACCCTCACCTATGCCACAGCTAGTTTGCTACCCGTGCTATTGCTACTATTCCTAGAAAATTGAAAGGTCGTTTTGGCCGATTTCACCCCGGCCAGCACCCTCGCTTTGTGGTGGCTAAACTTTGGGCCGATACGGAAAGGTAGGGCTACCAAATTGGTACCGGCAAAATGGGGAATGTTTGGGGACCTCGAAGCATTATGTAGGCTACACTTACACAATATGAAAAGGCAACTAATGGTGTTCATTGAAAAAATGGGGTTGCAAAACTTTGGTACACATAGGGGTGGGAATTTTTTTTTGGGCCGCACCGCCCCTTTGGGGGGGGAGGTACCAAAAAACGGTGATACCGCAAACTTTTTTTGCGCCCCCCCCCCTTGCCTCCCATTTTGTAGTACCCGTATGCAAGGTATCCTGGCCAGTGTCATTAGGTAATACCGCCTTCGGCATACCACACTACACCACACCACACCCCCACGGCCCATGTGGGTTGCAGCACTCAGTGCCCTTCCTCTTGATGTGTGTCTGCCGTTGCAAGCACCTCGCAACCGCTGCGCTTCTTGACGAGGATGGCCATGGGGCGCACCTCCGGCACAGCCTGTGCACGGTGGCGTTGGGGGTCAACGGGTGGCAGATGACCAGGAGGAGGGCCCTCATCTTCGCGTGGACTTCTTCCGGGGTCGGCGGGGCGCTCCTGCATAGCGGTAGACCATGGCCTAGAGCCGCCAACCGGTTCGCTCTCCCCCACGGCCTTTAGCTCCACTGGCCCGTCGACAAAGTGGGTCATGATCCCACAAGCTGGGGAGATGCAGACCAGGTGCGGAGCTCATGGCTAGGAACACCCACTGTGAAGTCAGTGAGTCGTGGCTGGTTACGGAACCCTGGGCGTACATGGCCATGGCCTGGCCCAGCTTGTCTCCGTTTGGGGATGGGGCGCCTGGGATGGTAGTTGCCGTGGTGCCCGCTTCCGGCATGCAGCGGCCGATGGCCACTAGCTGCAGGGTGTCAATGTTGGCTACCAGATCATGCATGCGGCAACGGCCGGCCTCCTCCATGGCTACCTCCGCTAGGATGGCCACTAGCCGCACCTTGTCCAAGGGTGTGTGTGCCGGTGCGGGGCACCTGCGAGGGGCTGCTCTACACTCTCAAAGTCAGCATTGTTGGACCCATGGGCCTCCCGTTGGGACAACGTAGTCGAGACCGGCGGGTAGGGTGTCGCCCTATTGGCATGTCCCGTGTGGGCCACCATCGTCTCTGCCCCGGAGGCGTTCGGGGGGGAGGGCACCTCTACCTCTGCCTGATCATCCATCACGGCCAACTTGGATAGTTGGGTCGCCGTGCCCGGGTCACCGGGCACCTCCGTTGGGCATACCAAATAGTCTCCCATTCAGGGCACAGCTTCGTCCCCTCGTGCGCCCTCCATCACATCCTCGAACGCGTGGCAAGAGTTGTGCCCCGGGTCTTGCGTAGGCGCAGGCCGCACATTGGTTGTTGGCCGCACCCTAAGGTGTCGGGCTGTGCTCCCCTGCGGCCTTGGGGGCTCCAAGGGGCCCCTTGGGGGCCCCGCCGCGGTCAACATTGTGGCGGCTTCCAGCTGTGTAGCCGGTGGAGCCGCCGGGAGTGGGGTTACACCCTGCAACACCGCTATTTTGTATGCTGGATGGAGGTGCCCGCTTGGGACCGGCGGCCACAGGTCGCGCTTGCTGTGTACTTGCGGCTGACTGGTGGCTAAGTGGAAATGTGAAGGTGGGGCTCATTTGGGGCTCAGTTATGCATTGTGATGTCTTTGTGCTTGTTTGTTGTGCTTTTTGCATGCTAGGTCATGTGTTTCTAATGTTTTTAGAAGATTTAGATACTCACTTGGTCAAGGTTCAAGGTGGGGGGTTACTTTTTTTGGTGATGGCTCAGTTGACTGAGCGCCCGACTGAGCCGTCACTCAGCCGTCACTAAGCCGGCTCAATTAGCTCTCACTGAGCTCTCACTTAAGTCTCACTGAGCACGCCAAATGGCTCACTGAGCGCTCACTGAGAGCTAATTAGGGGCTCACTCAGGGCTCACTCAAGAGTTTCTCCCCCATTCCGCCCTCTCTTCCCACCCTTGCCGGCCCACGCTTCACCCTTTTCACACAAATATCAGTCCGCAGTTGTCACCATGTCTTTTCCCCAAGAACTTGTGCGTGCATGCACACATACATGTACCCACCGCCACGAACACACAAACATCCAAACACACACACTTCCTGAGGGACACAAATATCCAAACACATACACACACATAAACCCATACAGACGTCCACAAACAGAGGCACATGCACAAATTGACAACCAGATTCATTTTGGTGTGCAATTATCTTGCGGGTACGTAAACACATGGCCACATTGAGGCATGCGAAGTGAAGTGCGAAGTGTGCAATACACAGTGGGCAGTGTGCAGTACACAGTGTGCAGTGCGCAGTGTACCCTTCACAGTACACGCTGTGTAATGCACACTGCACACTGTGTCATGCACACTGCACACCGTACAGTGCAAGTGTTCGGGCGCTCCGTGAGTGCTCACTGAGCCGTTTTGCGCGCTCATTGAGCGCGCCAAATGGCTCATTGAGCGCGCGAGAGGGCTCACTCATGGTTTACTGTCACTGTACGAGATCACTGTACAATGTCACTGTACACTGTCCATGTACATTGTCAATGTTGTATTGTCTACTGTCATTGTACATGGTACACTGTACTCTGGCACTGTACGCTGTCACTGCACACTGCACACTGCCACTGCACACTGTCACTATACATTGTCACTGTACATTGTCACTGTACACTATACTCCCCAAGGTGTCATAGAATGTGTCCCCACACACAGTGCGTTCGCCACAATGGCCATGACTCCACACTAGCACTCTCCACTGTCACTCTACACTCACTGTATGCTCTCACTGTACATTGTCATTGTACACTGTCTTTGCACACTGTCTCTGTAAATTTGGTGCGATTTTTTTTGGAGGGGGTCATTGGAAATTTGAGCCCCCCTCTTTGCATTCCGTTAACCCCCCCCACCCCCCCACAGCTACAGCCATAACCCAAAGAACAGCTGCAGCCACAGTGAAAGCTGCAAGTGCAGCCTTCGCCACAGCTAGGGCCACACACAGTGGCACAACCACAACCAAATCCACACACAGCACAGCTTGCGGAAACACACCCACACCCAAACCCACACCCACACCCACACCCACACCCACACCCACACCCACAACCAAAGCCGCAACCACAGCCACTACCAAAAACACACCCACAAGCAGAGCTACCACAACGGCCATGGCAACAACCGCACGCAAGCCCAAAACCACAGCCACAACCACAACCATACCTGCATCTGCAGCCACAAACACAATGTTATGCTCATACAATGAAAGCCTATGCCACAAAACACCAAAATCAACAACAACATCCAAAACAACAGCTGCAAAAGCTGCAACACACACACACACACACACATTGGCACACACACACACACACACCGGCGCATACACAAATTCACGAATCCACATACACACACAAACCTAGGCAAACGGAAACCAAAGAAGGCAGTCGCACGCTAACAGTGACGCACAAAGAATCCTTCACCCACGCATGGATCCAAGCAAGCCCCCCCCCCCCCACTCACACAAAAACATATGTACAAACACACTAAATGAGAGAAACCAAGAGCCAACAAACCATCTAAACTTGAGCACATGCGCATGGGCATAAGCACACACACACGAACACACACAATAGCTCCACATACTTGCAAGGGTCATCGTCATTGCCGCCACCATCATGCACTTGATGCCATGGCCAAAAAATACGGAAGGCATGGCAAGGGCACGGCAAGGGAATGGGACAGGCAAGATAAGAAAAGGGGTTCACATGGTAAGCGGGGGGACGCAGCATGGCAAAAGGGCAAGGGAGGGGATAAGGAGGGAGGGGCATCAATGTGTCATGGTGTAGGTCACGGTGGTTGTATGACGAACCTCACAAAAGCGAGCAATATCCTCTGTGCCCGACTTGTGCTTCATGGCACGCGCGCCTGTGTGTGTGCGGGGGGGGGGGGGGGGCATTGTCATGAGGCAACAAGGAACACCCTCGCAAATGGCTAGGTTCATATCCCCGAACCCGAACCCCGTTACCATCTCTCCCTAGCCCTTCACTTCGCATGCCTCAATGTGGCTATGTGTTTATGTACACGCACGATAATTGCACACAAGAATGAATGTGGTTGTCAATTTGTGCATGTGCATGTGTGTGTGGACGTGTGTATGGGTGTATGTGTGTGTATGTGTTTGGATATTTGTGTCCCTCACGAAGTGTGTGTGTTTGGATGTTTGTGTGTTTGTCACGGTGGGTACATGTATGCAAGTATGTATGTGTGCATGCACGCTCAAGTTCTTGGAGAAAAGACATGGTGACAGCCGCGGACCGATGTTGGTGTGAAAAGGGTGAAGTGTGGGCCGGCAAGGGTGGAAAGAGAAGGCGGAAGTGGGGGGAAAGTCCTGAGTGAGCCCCGAGTGAGCCCCTGATTAGCTTTCACTGAGCCATTTGGCGCGCTCAGTGAGAGCTAAGTGAGAGCTAAGTGAGCCGGCTCAGTGACGGATCAGTGACGGCTTAGTCGGGGTGCTCAGTCAACTGAGCCGTCGAAAAAAAAAATACCCCGCTGGTGGAATCCCCTTGGACTAGGGATTGGGATCCCTTTGGGGACATCCCTAAACCCCACCCAAGCCCCGAAATCCAAAAAGTTCACATGAAACACCTTGAAAAACACCACTTAGCCCCAAATGAGCCGTTTTAGCCGCAACCGAGCCCCAACTTCATATTTCCCGGTGAGCCGCACGTACATGGCTGCCTGGAGATTTCAGGCCCATGGGTACTAGCAAGAGGATAGTGCCGCGTAGGGTTGTCCGCCCGGGATCATCGTTTTGCCGCGGGACCTCTTGTTGCGGTGGTCGCTTGGCATCTTCGGATATAGCGTGGCGATTACCATCCACGGTGAAGATGGCCAGCTCCGCTTGCTAGGGCCCGGCTTAAAAACCTCCATCCCCGTCTGCACCCCCGAGCGGAGCACCCGTAAACCACGGCTGGATGCACCACGACCTAGTGGACGTTGACCGGGTGGTGGTGTCACGGTCCCCATGGCCGCGATGACCACGGCACAGGCGCCTACCGCCTGGCGCTGCGACTAGAAGCTGTGATACGCATGCATCTTACCCTCAGAGGTGGTCTCTACCACCCCCGTCGACCCGCCCAACCACAAAAGTCGTCCACGAGGTGCGTATGTGCCTACCCTGCGGGCGCCTGCTAAATGTGGAGGGCGTTGTGTGCTTCCGTGTTGAGCCCTCGGGGTGCTGGACCCGCATACCCATATAGCCCCACCGTATATGCCCTCTAGCAACCCCTGAAAGAGCTCCCCGCACAGCTCGCGTACCCGCGCACTACCTCGCGGAGCCGAGCTACAGGCTGCTTGCGCCGCCGCTGCCCACGCCGCAAGCCCACTAGCAAGACCTGGAGTTGGCATACCTTTAGGACAACCTAGCAAGAATCGACCGCCGCCATGCAGCGGACCACCCAATGATGCCCCAAGGTGCCATGCATGCAACGCCCCGTGCATGCAACACAACGCAGCCACGTTGTAGCGGAAGAGAGCCATGTGTCCGGGGCATCCGGGTACCAGCCGTCTCCGGTGGCAGAGCCACGAGACACGCGGTGCCCGACCCCGCAACATGCAGCAGCGACAGTGCGCCCGAGGGGAGACCGCCTACTGCCCCATCCCTTGAGGTTGGAGGCCGGGATCAGCAACCCCGGAGGCATGATGAACGTGGGGGCCATCCCAAGAAATGCCGCTCATACGGAAGCCCCAAGCTGCACAATGATGCCCCGGCCAAGGGCACAGACCCGTATGGCGATGGTGGCACCTACAGCCGCCAAGGCGGCAGCCATGGCTGACGCCCTTGCCACCCCATCCCGGAACGCGAGCCCCACCGATGGCAGGGGGAGAGTGACGCGCAGACTCCGGTCCCCGAGCCCAAACCAGGTGCGGCGCATGCACTTGATTCCTTGGAGCCCTAGCAGCAGTTGGAGTGGGTGCCGAAGATTGCCCCTCATCTCCACGCGCCACACCAAGAGCTGGAGGTCCCCGGCCCGCAACCGCAGTGTCCCAAGTGGTCGGAGAGGGCAAGGGGGCGAATATGGTGTGTCACGAGGCTAAAGAAATAGCGCAAGCATGGGGCGGGTGCCTGGACACGGCACTGCTCTCCCTGCTTTCGGGGGGTTCATCGTCCAGGCACTGGTATTTAGGATTTAAGTTGCTCTTGTGCAGGGGCGTTTGCCGGCCAAAATTAGGGGTTTGTACGCCGTTCCACATTCCGCGGGGTGCCCCGCAACAGACGATGAGGGAGGGAGGGGGGATCACTAGGGGTGCCATGCCTTGCCGTGTTGTCGGTTGTCTAAGCGTCTACTTGGGAGGGGGGGGCTCCTCGCAAGCCGCTCGACCATGGGCCTAGGTGACAAGACGTCCCGCCGCGCCGGTGGCCATGGTTCGTAGCGTACCCACAAGGGGAAGGGGAGAGGGGTCAAGGTGTCCCGATGCGTTGGTGGTCTGTACCCATGGGGCGTGCGCGGGGGGTGGCTACCCTCCATACAACGTGAAGCCACGGGTGGGGGGAGGGAAATGGCTTGTCGCAACAGTGGCCACCACCGGTAGGGCGCCCGCACAAGGCTGGTGTCCCCTGTGAGACGCAGGGTCGCGGGCTAGGAGGGCGATGTGCCCCACGGCGCTGGCGGTAGCTAGCTACAAATTACCCGCGCAGGGCACCAGTCCCTTGAAAGACACGGGATCACGGGCTGGGGGGATGGAGTGTCCTGCCAAGCCGGTAGTCGGTGCAAGTAGGGCGGAGGGTAGCTAGTTGTAGGATCTCCGGTCAAGGGCAATATTTTGCCCTTCATGAACGGGGGTGAAGCGGTTTTGTCAACGGAGGATTTCTATTCGGCGAGCTAACATGGACTTTCGGGTTGTCTCATGAAAATGCTATATTTTTGGTTGCTATTGAGGCAGTTGAAGGGCTAAAACTTGTGGCCTTGTTTGATTCCGCATCGTGTAGCGGCAATCCCGTCCCAACCGGACCCACCATGGCCAAATGGTGCCTAATATCAAAAAAGGCAAAAGCCCGCATTCCTGCATGGTGCCTGCCAACACGAATTCGAACCAATTCGTACAAAATTCGTACAAAATTCATGCAAATTCAATACAAAATGACATGAACTTGGCTCGGATCCACCCCCATCGTTGCCCAAAGCCCCCCCCCCCCCCCATATATGCACCCCATGCAACCGTGCATGAACACCGTCTATTGCACCCATACGGTTCCCTTCCACCCCGTCAACTTCCAACATTGCCCCAATCTTTTGGCCCATCTTTCAGCTTTCTCAACCTCAACACCGGAAAGGTTTTGGTTTCTCCTCCACAAGGTGTGAAGTTGCGTCACGGCAAGCAACATGTGGGATGTCCCGCCAGAGGCACTAGGCCGAACCCCCCCGCCCCCCACCTTGAACCCACACTCACCTAATGTAGTTGTGGTTGACAATGGGAGCCCAATAGGCAGGGATGGTGTTCAATAACGTTTTCAAGGGGCTACCAACACGTATTTGCCCTTGGGCACTCGGTAGCGCTCTGTTTCAAAATAGCCTAAAACCGTTAGAAGCGGTTCCAGCGTGGGTTCTAGCGGGCGTTTCAGCACGGGTTTTGGCGCTCGAAACCCCCAATTAGAGGTTCTAGCGGAGGTTCCAGTAGGGGTTCAAGCGGAGGTTCTAGCGCTCCGTTTTGAATGCCCTTCATGCCTCACCTCTCCCTTTTTGCAATGCCGAGTTGCCTGCAGGCCTTTTCCCTCCGCCCGAATGGCACCTGCCCGCCAGCACGGCTGCAAGGACGAGAGGGTACGTCGGGGCCCCGCAATTGCCCTGTGCTTGGGTGGATGTCCTAGACCCCGCGGCTCCCATTGACCTCCCTGAAGGCACCGTCATGGCGCGCCTCCGCATCCCCTGGCCCCTTGCTGACCGCCCTGGGGAAGGCTAGCGGTGTGAGTGGTTGTGGACAACCGCACCGTTCATCATGGCCTTGCGGCACATGGGTGGGATGCCAAGAAAAGGGCACATGTCGTGTACAAATGTACATGACACATTGTGTCCAGGGGCGAAACAACATACTACTATCGAGGTGCCCTTGCGCCGGGTGTGGCGACCACGCTCCTAGCCGCGCATTTTCTTGGTGTGCAACCCCAGCCCTTTTCCTTCCGGGGCTGGGCGGGCGGGGAGCAATGCCTCACCGCGCCCTAGTTGGCACACACCCGTCCGCCCACCCCGTGAGCACACGCCTCTTGAGGGCCGCCATCCCTTGCTAGCGCTCCGAAACGTGCACTAAATGGCTAGACACATTGTCACGGCCAGCTCTGCACTAGGGCAGCACGACAAGCGTGTGAAGAGACACAAGTTATGGGGAGAGCTTGGGGACTTGTAGGGCAAGGGGAAGATTGGGACAGCCAGTGCGGACCCATGCCCCCCTTTCCCTGGCCATGGACCCCACAATTCCAATGGAGCCAACCCTGTTGTGTCCGTTTGTGGTTTGTTCTCTCGGGGTTCTTTAGCACCAATGCCTGTGGGAGCGCTTGCTGCGTGCAGGCCCTTTTGGGTTTGCATTTTAAGTACTTATAGGTCTCTAGGGCGGCGGCCCCCCCAAAAGACCATGGGTTGGCGAGCAGCGACATGGGTATAGTGCCTCCTTCTCCCGCCCTTACGCTCGGCGAGTGAGTGATTCCTACAAGACCTCGGCTGAATGAGAATACAAAACACATGTGATTGAGAGGGGTCGTGTAAGGAAGGAGACGAATACCCTTTTTCAGGGTGTGGTGTGGTTTGCTGTGGTGTAGTGTCGTGTGGTGCGGTGTGGTGTGGTGTGGCGTAGCTTGGTGTGGTGGGGGTTGGCCCAGTGTGGTGTGGTGTGGTATTGTGCGCTCAAGGCGTTGTTACCAAACGGCAATGGGGGGGATGTCTTGTAGAGCTGAAAATACAGAACACCACGGATGCGTACCCAAGCGCATGTGGTGTCTCGTGTGTTGTGCACATCTGTCAACGAGGTTTCCCCGACTACTTGCGAGTGGCAGCCTTAGTATAAGGCCCCCCAGGGAACCCCCGATCGTTCCGCCTACTGATGCGGTTGTAGTTCTCAAGACGCCCATGCCATTGTGCCTCCCAGCCGCAAGTGGGCCTTGATGAGGCCGTCTTGTGCCCTAGCGCGGGCGAGCCCAACCTTGTGCAACTCCCAAAACACTTGTCGAATAAAGTGCTCCCTGGGACCCCATAAGCACCATCCGTAGGGATGGTGTGGCGGTTGCCGCAAACAATGCTTCAAGGATTGCCCGGTCCCACAACTCGCTTTGCACATACGAGGCTTTCCAACAAACGTGCTCAGCCATGGGTGGTGGCGTAGTCGGGCTGCCCGCTATTCGTGGGACTACATCGGAAACTACCACGGGTGTAGAGATCTCTTTTGGTCACACAATAGACAATAGGCCTTGTGTGAGAGTTACTTTGAGTGCTACGCTACCACTGTCATGGTGCGGAGATTGAGTATGGGGTCGCGGGCTACTAGGGGACGTTGTTGGTCAATGGTGATCATGGGATAGATCAAGGCCCCGCCCGTATTTGGGACACAACGGTGCTCATATTGCACCCATGCGGGCTCGCTACCTAGTTCTGCAACCAATCGTGTAGGCCTATCGGGGCCAGATAGTGGTGGTCCCGGAACTTCTCGGGTGGCAAGAAGGCATCAAGGCAGCGCAACATCGAGGTGAGGCCCGCCTGCAGCTCCTCCTTGGTGGCAAGACCTCGGAGCGCGTTGTGTACTAAGAGGGTTGCGTGATCCAGCTCAAGACGACCATGCAAGACATTATGGATAGGCCATGGTGCTCCCGGTACACAAGCAACCTCGGCTTCATAGTGACACCCGCTTGAATTGGAGTTACAGTCCTCGAGCAAGTTAGCCAATTCATCCAGTGTTTGTTGGCCAAGCAAGCCATGCTCCCTCCAGGTGTATGTTCTACATGTACCGGTAGCATGGCCCGAATTCACCACCCGGGGGGGGGGGGTGTAGCACCGGGCCATACACTGACTATTTCCCACTCGCAGACCACTTTCAGGGCGGGGGGGGGGGGGGGGGCTGGGTCTGGGGGAGGGGGGGGGCTGCCGAAAAGGGGGGGGGCTTCATACCCTAACAAATATGGCATAACATGAGCGCCTCATCGCGCTAATCACTTCGAAACATGCATGTTGGAGAAATTTTTTTGAAACAAAGGGGGGGGGGCATGGTAGGTGGTACTATAGTTTAAGGACATAGCACCGCCGAGTCAATTCCGGGCCCCTACTGCTAGTGGCACCGCACCCAGTCCGAACCATGCTTCCTTTCACGGCAGAGTTGATGTATGTTTCGAAACCCGTTGGAGGAGCAAGGAAGGGAGGGGGCTGTTTGCACCGCGCGCACTACGCCTTTCTAAAAAAAAAATGTTCTCTCTGTCCACTATGTGCCCAAAGAAAGGGGGACAAAATCAGAATTGGATGCTTAACCCTTGCCTTCTGGGAGCCCCACAAGCTACATCAAATGCTACAGCACCCCTGCATCCTCGGAGATCCCCAAAAAAGGGGACAAAGTCAAAGCAAAAAAAAGAGCAAAAAAAACAAAAACAAGAATTTTCCCATGGTGTCCCTGCGGTCCTCCCTAAAGTCCTGCAGACTAACCCCACTGCGGTTTCAACCCAGATACTTCAAGTTGCAGAGGCACTGCTTTACCCACTAGGGTATGGGCCATCTATGACATACCTCTGCACAAGGGTGGTATTGATATTCGGTACCATTTGGTTTTCATCCACTACTGGGTTCTCCTAAAAAGAAACTGATTATTTTGAGTATAGACACATGGGGTGAAAACCCATTTTTCCACCCACTACTAAGTCAAGCAAAATTTCCTTAGGGCGCCTTCGGCGCCCATGGTCCGGCACTTCCGGGCCAATACCCAGCAGGGAGGGGGGGGGGCTCGGCGTAAAGGGTTCGGTCCTGGCGCCCCCCCCCCCCGTGTCGACACCCCAATCTGACGTTGCAAAGAAATCTCGTCCACAAGAAGACCCCATAAGAGCGGATCACGATTGTTCGGTGGACGCTTTAGAAGGAATGTCATTGTGGGGAGGATCCGTGGACGCAACGGCTCTTCGAACTTCATGTCCACCACGGCCGTGTCATACGATGTCAACATGCCGACGCGGTTGGCAACTTTCAAAATTCACATCCCGCCACACCAACAGCGGCTAATCCGGCAATAACCTTCTCGTTCTATTGCTATCTGTGCTATTTCCGAACCCTATGCCACAGCTACTTTGCTACCCGTGCTATTGCTACTATTCCTAGAAAAACTAAAAGGTCATTTTGACGGATTTCACCCCAAGGAAAAACTCTCGGGGCCCCACGGCCAGCACCTTCGCTTTGTGGTGGCTGAACCTTGGGCCATTACGGATATGTAGGGCTACCAAATTTGTACCGGCAAAATGGGGAATGTTTGGGGACCTCGAAGCATTATGTAGGCTACACTTACACTTATACCCCGAATTGTTTATATCCCCCCCCCCCTCGCCTCCCATTTTGCATTACCCGTATGCATGGCATCTTGGCCATTGCCATTAGGTAATACCGCCTGCAGGAAGCCATACAACACCACACCACACCCCCTTGGCCCATGTGGCTTGCAGGACCAAATGCCGTTCCTCTTGCCGCGTGTCCGCCATTGCCACCACCTCGCAGCCGTTGCGCTTCTTGACGAGGATGGCCATGGGGCGCACCTCTGGCACGGCCTGCGGGCGGTGGCAGTGGCGGTCAACGGGTGGCGGATGACCGGGAGGAGGGCCCTCATCTCCGCGGCAACTTGTCCGGGGGGCGGCGGTGCCCTCCCTCGTAGCTGTAGACCATGGCCTTGAGCCACTGGCCGGTTCGCTCTCCCCTTGCGACCTATAGCTCCACTAGGCCATCGAAGATGAAGTAGGTCGTGATCCCACAGGCTAGGGAGATGGGGCCCAGCTGTGGAGCTCGTGGCTAGGAACACACACCGCGAAGTCCGTTAGTCGTAGCTGGTCACGTAACCCTAGGCGTACATGGCCATGGCTTGACCCGGCTTGTCTCCGTTTCCGGATGGGCGGCCTAGTATGGGGGTGGCTGTGGTGTCATGCGGCGGCCGACGTCCAGTAGCTACAGGGTGTCAATGTTGGCTGCGACGTCATGCGCGCGGCAACGGCCGACCTCCTCCATGGGTACCTCCACCACGATGGCCACCACCCGCGCCTCGTCCAAGGGTGTGTGTGCGGGTGCGGGGCACCGGCGAGGGGCTGCTCTACACTGTCAAAGTCACGATTGTCGGACCCGTGGGCCTCCCATTGGGACAAAGTAGTCAAGACATGCGGGCACGGCATCGCCCGGTCGGCGTGGCCTGCGTGGGCAACCGTAGTCTATGCCTCGGAGGCGTTTGGTGGGGAGGGCACCTCTACCTGTGCCTGATCATCCATTTGGGCCAGCTTGGCTAGTGGGGTCGCTGTGCCCGTGTCACCGCGCACTTCCGCTGGGGATACCAGACCGTCTGCAATTCAGGGCACGGCTTCGTCCCCTGATGCACCCTCTATGACTACTTGGGACTTGTCGCAGTAGTTGTGCCCCGGGTCTTGCGCACGCGCCGGCGGGTTGTTGATTGTTCACCGCACCTGGAGGTGTTGGCCTCTGCTCCCCTTCGGCCCTGGGGGCTTTAGGCGGCCCCTTGGGGGCTGCGCCGGTGCGAACATCGTGGCGGCTTCCACCTGTGCAGCCGGTGCAGCCGCCGGGCGTGGGGTTACACCCCGCAACACCGCGATTTTGCATGCCGGCCGAAGGTCCCCGCTTGGGACCGGCGGCCAGAGGTGGCGTTCGCTTGGGGCCCTGGGCTTCTAGGCCCATGGCTACTCGCGAGAGGACTAGGGTCGTCTGTCCGGGGGCATCCTCGTTTTGCCGCAGGGCCTCTTCTTGCGATTTCGCTTGGCACCTTCGGCTATATTGCGATGATGATCGTACATCATGACGATGGCAGGCTCCGCTTGGGCGGGCCAGGCTTGTACAACCTCCATCCCCGTCTGCACCCCCCAGCGGAGCACCCGTAAACCACGGCTGGATGGACCCCCACCTAGTGGAGGTTGACCGTGTGGTGGTGTGATGGTCCCCAAGGCCGTGATGACCACCAAACGAGCGCCTACCGCTTGGTAGTGCGAGTAGAAGCTGCGATATACATGCATGTCACCCTTGGAGGTGGCCTCTACCACCTCCGTCGACCCAAAGAAGTCATCCACGAGGTGCGTACGTGCCTATCCCGCAGGCCGCTGCTAAATGTGGAGGGCGGTGTGTCCTTCCGTGTGCAGCCCTCGGGGTGCCGGACGGGCGTACCCATATAGCCACACCATGTATGCCCTCTAGCAACCCCTGAAAAGGCACCCTGCACAGCCGGCGTACCTGTGCCCCGAAGGGGGGGCGCCGCCGCACGTCCTAGGACACCAACTACCCCACCCCAGCCCCCCCAACCTCCGGCCAAGAGTGAGTTGTCAAAGGTATGAACCCAAGGAGCCCATGGGCCCCCTAGGCGCCCCGGCACCGAAGGCAGCAAATGGGGGAACGTTAGCGCGCTGGGGGAGCGCCTAGCATATTTTCTCACCCGTGCCCCATTGCTGGGCTTTTAGGGGGTACACTAAGGGGGCAGACTTAGCGCAATGCAGCTATTTGGGCGTGTGGCTGTACTAGAGACCCATACCTTGAGATACTACGAGCATCATGGTGACCCCTAGCTGAAGTTTTGACTTCTTAATTTGTCCCCTTTGTTGGGGACCCCCAAGAACGCAAGGGTGCCATAGCATTTTTGCCCTCTTTTGGACCCCAACCTTCCGGTGCTTTTGAGGAAACCGGGATAATCTTTGAATCCACGCTTTGTTGCGTGGCCCCTTGAAGTGGGGTTAGAGACTCACAATCCACGCTTTCTTGTGTGGCCCCTCGGGTTGGGGTTAGGGGCTCACAGTCCAAACTTTTTTGCGCGGCCCCTTGACTTGGGGTTAGGGACTCACAATCCACACTTTGGTGCGTAGCCCCTCGAGTTGGGGTTAGGGACTCACACTCCACACTTTGTTGTGTGGGCCCTCGAGTTGGGGTTAGAGACTCACAATCTACGCGTTGTTGCGTGGCCCCTTGGGTTGCGGTTAGGGACTCACAATGCACACTTCGTTGCGTGCCCCTGCACCTGTTAGGTCAATGCGTAGAAACTGTTCCAAGGACCAACTTTCGAGCTTAGATCGATCGGTAGAAAGTTGTGCAAGCAGTCAATCTTGGTCTTAGGCCCTTCTTTTTCATTCCTCGAAACATTTGGGGAGAAGGCTGGTGCAAGTGTGGTGTAAGCGGGCAGAGGTGATGTACCATCATGGCGGTGTGGTCACAGGCCACCGCCCCGAGTTGCTATGACCACACTTTTACACTTACATTCCAATGCCGGGGGTGCCCGACCCCCCCCCCCCCCCCTGGGGAACCGCCCTCCCCGGCGGCCCCCCCCGACGCCCCTCCCGGAAGCCCCCCCCCCCCAGCCGCCCCCCCCCCAAGTAGGGCCTCCGGCACACATTTACTTGGGGGGGAGGGTTGATGGGCATACAAAAACCGAGGGGTTGCCACCGCTGGGACCCACGCACTACCTCGCGGAGCCTAGCTACAGGTTTCCTGCGCCGCTGCTGCGGACGCCGCAACCCGACTAGCAGGACCTGGCGTTCGCGTACCTTTGGGGCAAGTAGACAAGAATGTACCGCCGCCGTGCAACGGACCACCCAATGATCCCCGAAGCAGTGATGCAGTGCTCCCTGCATCTACCAAAACGCAGCCATGTTGTGGCGGAAGGGAGCCATGCGTCCCGTGCACCCCGGTAGCGAGCGTCTTCGGTGGCAGAGCCGCGAGACACGCGGCGCCCCAGCACGCAATATGCAGCGGCCACACTGCGCCCGGGGGGGGTGCAGCCTAGAGTCCGGTCTGGCGAAGCTAGCGGCGGGGTTCGGCAACCCCGGAGCCATCATGAACATGGGGGGGACCCCGAGAACTACCGCACATACTGCACCCCACGGCTACACAACGATGCCCTATCAATGAGGCACCATGGTGACAGGCCCGGCCAAGGGCACCACCCGTATGGCGGTGGTGGCACCTACAGCCGCCAAGGCAGCACGTAGGGCTGACCCCCTCGCCGCCGCATCGCGGACCGCGAGCGCCAGCGATTGCAAGGGGGGAGGGACTCGAAACCTACGGTGCCCGAGCCCAAACCCGATGCGGTGCATGCCCTTGATGCCCTAGAGCCCCAACGGTAGCTGGAGTCGGACCCGAAAACGGCCCCTCATCTTCGGCCGCCACACGAGGAGCCCCAGGACCCTGCCCCGCAACCTAAGCGTCCCAAGCAGTCGGAGAGGGCCAAGGAGACGAAGACCTAGGCCCCGCAGGACACGCCGGCACAACGCGGGGCTCCAACCTACCCCACTTGTGAAACGGTGTGCACGAGCAGGTACAAATACAACCCGTAGCCTTGCAAGGCGGGCTGCGGACGGCACCCTTGCTCCCGGATAGCCCGGGGTCGCCGCCTGGTGCAGTACTTGCCGCCATGGTAGAGCGCAACGCATGTGGGGTTGTCCGTTAGGCGGGGAACATGGTGTGTCACTACGCTCAAGAAACAGGCGAGGCACGGGGCGGCTGCCCACACACGGCACTGCTCTCCATGCTTTCGGGGCGTTCATCGTCCAAGCACCGGTATTTGGGATTTAAGTTGCTCTTGTGTGGGGGTGTTTGCTGGCCAAACTTAGGGGTTGGCGCGTCGTTGCACATTCTGCGGGGTGTCCCGCACGCGACAATGAGGGAGGGAGGGGGGATCATTGGTCGACGGGAGGGCTGTCATGCCTTGGTCTGTTGGCGATTGTCGCCCTCTGGGCGTCTACTTGGGGGGGGGGGCTGTTCGCAACCCTCACGACCATAGGCCTGGGGAACAAGACGTCCCGCCGCGCCGGTGGCCATGGATGGTGGAGTGGCCACGGGGGGAGGGGGGGTGCCCCGATGCATTGGCGGTCTGTACCCATGGAGCGTGCGCGGGGAGTGGCTACCCTCCATACAACGCAAAGCCACAAGGTGGGGGGAGGGAAATCCCTTGTCACAACAGTGGCCAACGCAAGTAGGGTGCCCGCACAGGGTTGTTGTCCCTTGTAAGACGCAAGGTCGCCGGCTAGGAGGGTGATGTGCCCGTCGGCGCCGGCGGTCGCTGGCTACAGATTACCCCCGCAGGGCACCAATGCCTGGCAGCACACCGGATCACGGGCTCGGGGGATGGAGTGTCCCACCAAGCCGGTGATTGGTGCAAGTACGGCGCACGCGGAGGGTAGCGGCCACCCACTAAACGTAGGATCTCTGGTCAAGGAGAATAACGTACCTTCATGAACGGGCGTGAAGCGGTCTATTGAATGGAGGATTCGGATTCGGCAAACTAGCCTAGATTTTTGAGTGTTTTTCATGAAAATGCTATATTTTTGGTTGCATTTGAGGTAGTTGAGGGGCTAAAACTTGTGGCCTAGTTTGATTCCGCATCGTGTAGCCGCAATCCCGTCCCAGCTGGACCCACCATGGCCAAATGGTGCCCAACATCAAAAATGGCAAGAGCTGGCATTTTTGCAGGGTGCTCGCGACCAAGAATTGGAACGAATTCGTACCAAATTCGTAAGAAATTGATGCAAATTCAATACAAAATGGCATGAACTTCGCTCGGATCCAGCCCCATGGTTACCCAAAGTCTCCCTGCCCCCATATGCACCCCATGCAACCCTTCATGAATCCCATCCAACAGGCAAGTTTCGTCTTTGTTGGTGATGCTTTCTCATATCCATTTCTAGCGGCATCGAATCCCCTACCTAAAAAGTTTGAAGGTGCTGCATCACAAGCAGTTGTCTTGTACAGCCCACAGACGTTTGTACACGGATGGGCCTTGTCCATGTTGTGCCCACTTCTTGGCATCCTACCCATGTGCCGTAGGGCTATCATAAATGGTGCGGGTGTCCACAACCACTTGCACCGCTAGCCTTTCCCAGGGAGCGCGGCTGGTCAGCAAGGGCTACGGGATGGGGAGGTGGGACATGGCAGTGCATGCAGGCAAGTCAATGGGAGCCGCGAGATCCAGGTCATCCAAGCAGGCATAGGGCAATTGCGGGGCAGTGGCGTACCCCATAGTCCTAGCAGCCCGGACGGCCGGCATGTGCCACTCAGGCGGAGGGAAAAGGCCTGCAGGCAACTCGACATTGCAAAAAGGGAGAGCTAAGACATGACGAGAAATCAAAATGGAGTGCTAGAACCTCCGCTGGAACCGACGCTAGAACCGGTTTCAACGCTCGGACGCCAGCCGGAACCTCTGCTAGAACCTCTAAATAGGGGGTTTCCAGTGCAGGAACCCCTGCCGAAACGCCCGCTGGAACCCCCGCTAAAAGCGCTTGTAGCGGTTTTAGGCTGTTTTGAAAGAGAGCCCTACCAAGTGCCCAAAGGCAAATACGTGTAGGCAGCCCCTCTGGGACGTTATTGTCGTGTTGTCAACCAGAGCTACATTAGGTGAGTGGGGGTTCGAGGGGGGGGGGGGGGTTCGGCCCACTGCTTCCGGCTCGACAGTCCACATGTTGCTTGCCATGACCCACCTTCACCCCTTGTGAAGGAGACACCAAAACCTTTCAGGTGTTGAGGTTGAGGAACGTGCAAGATGGGCGAAAACATGGGGCCAATGTTGGAAGTTGACGGGGTGGAGCGGAACCGTATGGGTGCATTGGGTGGTGTGCCATGGTGGGTGGTTTGTGCGAAAGTACCGCGCAATGTAGTTCTTTGGTTCTGTGCCGACCCAGAGGAGAAATTTGGCGTGCAACGTGAAGATGGAAAACAATTTGCGTGGGGTATCGCTGAAGAATCCGCGTGTTTCCGTGAGGGGCATGCGGCATTTGCTCAGGATGTATGGGTCGGATGTTGGGCTAAAACGTGTCGGGAGGCCATCCACCGGGACATGGAGAGCACAGAAGAGGAACTGAACGAACTAACAGGGCCGTAGAAGAGTAAGTTTTGTTCTGCCACTTGTGCATGTTCTGTTGGAGGAAGGGGGTCCGAGGAGTCATTTTGAGAAGGGGTTTGTGATTAGAGACTGGGCCGAAAGACATTTTGCGAAGCAGTTCCCAATGGAAAGTGCCTTTGGGAAACCCCCGTGACGGGCAAGGCAGCTTAAAAAATGCCCATTTGGGGTGTATGGGACCTGACCAAAAAATCTCAAACCTAGGCACCGAAGAGGCCATGAAAACAGCCCCCAAACCAATTGGAACACAGACATGTGTTTGGTTTGGAGTCGGGGTCTACCCCATCTGGGTCCCGCTACCCGCCTCTCAGTTTAACCACACTGTCCGGGACAGCTGATGCCCAGGGGGCGTGCGATAACGGGCGGAACAAACTAGACGCCTCGCTGCGCCAGTAGTCGCTGCCTACAAGGCGCCCATGTAGGGGGGGCGCCTTCCACAGGGTGCACCAACACGGGCTAGGGGGACGAAGTGCCCTACCACGTTGGTGGTTACTGCCCCAAAGGCCTGGTGGGGGTGGGGGGGATGTAGATTCTACGCGGTGCTGCACACACTTGTGGTTGCAAGCTTTTGCGTCTCTTTTGTGCTGCTGTGTGCGGTGTCCCGACCCTATTGACCGCTCGGTGTGCAGGCTGCACCCTCTGTATCTACACCTTGGGGAGATGAATACCAGCGCAAAGGGCATTAACGGTGAGCATGCTCCCGTGATTCAAGGTATTCAAGGTATAGTTACGCAAGGAGCGGGGCCCCGTCCGTGGGGTTGTCCCCTGGTTAGGACTCCATTCACAAGGGTTTCTATCGCTCCTATACCCGTGTCTCCGGGATCCCCCTTAGGGTAACGGTTCGTCCTAGCCTCCAGGTGGTGTTTCAATGCTAGTACTCAGAAGGGTGGTGTTTTGAAGGCACCACTACCTTGGGCAATGAGCCGGCCGGTGTTGACGGCACTCTAGCCTTGGCTAGGTTGTCAAGGCGTCACCGTAAGAACTTAGGCAAAGTCCAATGTGCAAAGATTGTGCGCCCCGTGGAGGTAAATGACGAAACGACGTGCTCATTATGCTCATTACTGCTTGGGGGATGGATGGTTGGGTGTTACCCTAAGTAGTGCTCCATCTGTGGTTGCCGGATGGGGAGGGGCTCATTTTGGGGGGTTCGGGGCTGTGACCCGGCCCAGTGGCGTGCTTTGGTGTGACACAGTGGGGTGGTGGGCGGGCTTAGAGGCCTTACACCTACCCACCGTCACTTGGAAGATACCGTATTAGTGTGGCGATGGCACAAACCAGGCGCCTGTGAGCGATAGGCTTACTGCACAGGGAGAGCGGCGGTGCTACACGCATTAGTCCACCGTTGCCCCATGGTCAGACGGTCCCTAGACAGCAGCATCATTGCTTTCCAGTCACACTAGGAGGGGTCCACCATGTGCTTCATGGTTGCAACCCCCTATACTCGTGGGGGACCCCTTGGCTGGGGTTGTAGTTTGGTGCCCACCCAGAGTAGGGGGCAAGGTTGTGTGAACTGTCCGGTGCAGGACTCGCTGGGCTCTTCCCTGAGCATAGGCAGCTAGTACTAGGGGGTAGCGGGAGCGCTGGGGCTTTTGTTTGGAAGCAGAGCGTGCCTCCCTGGTGTGGTGGCTGGTGTCATTCAAGGCTTCGCACCTAGCATGAGCCCATGGATAGCAGTGCAAACGGCCCCACCAACAAGTGCCCATGCGGGCCTAGCACCCCCACCCCTCCCCAGCCACATTGCCACTATCCACCACAACCGCTCCTACATACACCCCCCTCCTTTGCCCACCCCTCCCCTTGCCCCATAGCAAGGGCGGCCACCAATGTGTAGGCCCCACGCAACGGTCGAGGAGGGGTGCATGGACACCTGGTGGTGGGGGTGCGAGCCACCAAACCCCCCCCCCCCCCTTCAACGTCTCCGGACATACACCTTGTGTCTAGGGGTAACTCAACACACCACTACAACGGTGCCCTTGCGCTGCGTGTGTCCATCAGGCGCCCAGTCGCATGCCGAACCGCGCAATCTTTGTGCGCAACCCCAACCCTTTTCGTTCCGGCGCTGGGCGGGCGGGGAGCAATGCCCCCCCCTCCCCGCCTAGACAAGGCCGTTCCCCCACACCGTGGCCCAACGCCTTTTGGGGGCTGCCATCCCTTGCTGTCGCACGAAACGTGCACGCAAAGGGCAGACACGGCGTCCCTGCCAATTCTGCACTAGGGTAGCTGGACAAGGATCCAAAAGGACAAAAGGTGTGGAGAGAGCTTGGGGACTTGTAGCGCAAGGGGGACACTGGGATGACCCATTTGGACCCATGCCCCCCTTTCCCTGGCCATGGACCCCCCAATTCCAATGGAGCCAACGATGTTGTGTCCGTTTGTGGTTTGTTCTTTCAGGGTTTATTAGCACCACTGCCTGTGGGAGCGCTTGCTCCGTGCAGGAGCCCGCGGGCCCCGGTTGCTGTGCTTTTGAGTCTGCATTTTTAAGTACTTTTAGGTCTCTAGGGCGGTGCCACCCCCAAAAGACGATAGGTTGGCGAGCAGCGACATGGGTATAGTGCCTCCCTCTCTTGCCCCTGTGCTCGGCGAGTGAGTGATTCCTACAGGAACTCAGCCGAATGAAAATACAAAACACATGTGATTCAAAGGGGCCGTGTAAGGAAGGGGACAAATACCCTTTTTCAAGGTGTGGTGTGGTTTGCTGTGTTGTAGTGTCGTGTGGTGTGGTGTGGTGTGGTGTGGAGTAGCTTGGTGTGGTGGGGGTTGGCCCAGTGTGGTGTGGTGTGGTATTGTGCGCTCAAGGCACCATTACCAAATGGGACGCCTTGCACACAAGAAAATACAAAAAATCACAGATGCGTATCCAAGAGCATGTCGGGTCCGGTGTGTTGTGCACATCTGTCAACGAGGTTTCCCCGACTACTTGCGAGTGGCAGCCTTAGTTCAAGGCCCCCCAGGGAACCCCCGATCGTTCCGCCTACTGATGCGGTTGTAGTTCTCATGATGCCCAAGCCATTGTGCCTCCCAGCCGCAAGTGGGTCTTGATGAGGCCGTCTTGTACCCTAGCGCGGGCGAGTCCAACCTTCTGCGACTCCCAAAACACTTGTCGGATAAAGTGGTCCCTGGGACCCCGTAAGCACCATCCGTAGGGATGGTGTGGCGATTGCCGCAAACATTTGTTCAAGGATTGCCCGGTCCCACAACTCGCTTTGCACATACGAGGCCTTCCAACAAACATGCTTAGCCATGGGTGGTGGCGTAGTCGGGCTGCCCGCTATTCGTGGGACTACATCGGAAACTACCACAAATGCCAAGATCCCTTTTGGTCACACAATAGACAGTGGGCCTTGTGTGAGAGTTACTTTGAGTGCTACGCTACCACTGTCATGGTGCGGAGATTGAGTATGGGGTCGCGGGCTACTCAGTGATGTTGTTGGTCAATGGTGATCATGGGATAGATCAAGGCCCCGCCAGTATTTGGGCCACAACGGTGCTCATATTGCGCCCATGCGGGCTCGCCACCTAACTCTGCAACCAATCGTGTAGGCCTATCGGGGCCATATAGCGGTGGTCCCGGAACTTCTGGGGTGGCAAGAAGGCATCAGGGCGGCGCAACATGGAGGTGAGGCCTGCCTGCGCCTCCTCCTTGGTGGCAAGACCTCAGAGCGCGTTGTCTACTAAGAAGGTCGCGTGATCCAGCTCAAGACGACGATGTAAGACATCATGGATAGGCAATGGTACTCCCGGTACGCGGGCACCCTCGGCTTCATAGTGACACCCACTTGCGTAGGCTGGTGGTGAGAGCCCTAGACATCCAAGTGCAGGTAGAGCCCACCCTTTCATGCGTGCCTACAGGAGCAACCACAGGGCGCAACGCACCGGCGGCTTCAACTTGATAGCACGGAAGGCGCCAAAATGCTGTGGCTCCGCGTGTCACTAAGGCCGTGGTATTGGGGGTGTGTATCCCATGCGCGGGACGTGGTGGTGGTCATCATGGCTGTCCACCCGCCGTAGCCGTGGATAGAGCTCCGAAGAGAGGCGGTGGTATGTTTTCATAGCCCACCCTGGTGCCCCACACACAAGTTACCAGGATCCCCAACAAAGGGCCCTTGTGTATGGCCCTCCATGCCCCGCACGTGTAGCCATCGGAATTACAACCCGCCATGAGGACACATCTGCGGACCAATTTTAAGGTTCAAATAACATTATGCCCCCAGCGCGCCCCCACGGTGGTGCCCCATTACCTACAGCCCCGTACGGAGCCGGGTATCTGGTTCCATGATCACTACCAACAATCCGTGGGGCTAACGTAGCCACGGACCAGGGAAATACCCCGGTGCGAATGGCCATGGTGCTCGCTCCGCCCCCAGAGTACGGGCATATAGGTGGTGTATACCGTCTTTGCAATGCCCGCCCTCGTGGTATGTCTCTAGGGAGGCCAGCCCATTTCAAGAAGGACAGCATGCAACACACACTTTTCTCTAGCGCTAGATGACGGGCGCAAAGCAGTAGAGTCATGGCCTTCCCCTCTTGTGTGGTCCCCGATCCCAAGGCGACCCTGGTGCAGGGGGGGGGGGGGTAAAAAAAATTCTTGGAAACGGCATACAGTTTTTTCCAGCGCAGCCAACCCCCGGAGGGTGGGGGCGGGGTACACAAATTTTTTTCCTTACACATATGGCCAAAGATTTTACCAAACAAAGCCGTTTCAAAGCAAAAATAGTGCACGTTGATCTTTTAACACCATTGCTCCATCAATGTGATGCATGTGATTCATCCATGTGATTCGAAGACTACGACCCCGGCTCAACGTGCAAAGCGTGGTAGGGAAGTCTCACCCTTCAACTTTTTGAAGTGTTATGTGCCAGAATCAGCGTTCCCTTCCTCACGCATCCATTTGCACAGTGCTTTATTGCGTGGCACCTCATAGCACGGGTTGCAAGGGAATTTCTCGCCAGAATCACCAAAGCGTGCCTTTCCAGCTAATGGGGGATCCAATGACACGATCCCCATGCCATCCACGTAGCTCCAGTGGAATTTCTCGTATGCATGCCGTATCACGGGGTATTTGCCACGCAAGGCATTGGCATTGGGAATACCCAAAGGGGGGGGGCTCCCATGCACTTGTCATTGATGGTTGGGGGAGGAGCGGTACCTTGTGTCTCTGGGTCATTTGATGCAACCTCATCTTCCCCATTGCTCTCTATCTGAGGGGGCACCTCCGCCGCCACCCATGGGGGGATGGCAGAGAAAAACTGTGTAACGGCTAATTGGCGTTTGGGCTTCAGCGGGGGGGGGCTGTACCAGCCCGGTGTTTCCGACCGTGACAATGAGCAGCAAATTGTTGTGTGTCCGGACCGGCCAAAACCGATAGCCGCTCCCCGCAAATACAATTCCACCCGTCCACGGTGCGGTTCGCCCATGCAATGTTCAGCGGAGAAGAAAGAGAAGGGGATGACATGTCTAGCATGCAAAGCAAAAACACACTTACACTTGACCTCTCCTCTAATCCAAATGACAAAGCACCATAACGAAATTGATGCATCAATAGGTTCAAACAATTCTTTATATGCCATGTGCAAAAGGGAAATGCAGACACGTTCACTAATTTGACGCAAAGAATTCCATCCTTGTACCAACATTGGTCCCTAGAACCAAAAAAAAAAAGCACCCTCACAACTAACCTCTACCAAAAGCACAAATTTGAAATGATCAATGGGTTCAAACAATTCAGTATTTGCCAATGTGCAAAGGGAAATTTGGTGCAAAGAATTCCATTTTTGCACGTGGGTAAATTTTTTTCCAAATGCTACAATTATGGTGGGATAGCTTTTTTTTCGCAGGCAACCCCTGGAGGGTGGGGGGGGGGGGTACACAATTTTTCATGCGCGCAATTTTTTTCCACACCCCCCCCGTGACCTGGGTGCTGTACTTCGAACGGGGCTTCGCCGGCCTCCGAAAGTGGCGATCAACACCGCAGTTACACCCTTGCACTGGAACAACCTTCGCGGCTGCCAATGATGGCCAGGGACTGGTAGGTGTGCATCTTGCCTAGTACCCAATCCTTTGGGTCCTCATGCCGTGGGGCCGGCATCTCTAGCAAGGGCCGTAGGATCCCCTGATGTTGGTGGAGCCAAAGTCTGATGGCGTGTTTTGTGTGTCCCTGGGACACTCGACCCTACAAGTCCCGCCCAGTGCGTTGCGCCCCACCCCCGTCGTAGAAATCCCTGAGGTGGTGATAGCCTAGTACAAGGCCACTGCATAGGCCGTGGGGAGTAGCTCGAATCGGGTGATCGTTCTGTATTGGTTGTGTTACCTCCTCACTACCGGGGGGATGCGTTGTTACCTTCATCCCCTGTGCGGTTGGGGCCCAAAGATTAGCATGCGTGTGGTGCGGCCTCGAAGCCACATCGGCCTCAAAATCACATTGGCATGGTCACTCGGTTAACGACTTGGATTCGGAGGGTATGCACCATACCCGGGGTGATGACCACCGGGCATCCCCCTCGGCGGGCGCGGTGCTCTGCCATGTAGGTTTGCTCGGCCCGCCGAAAAAGCCCCTTGACCAGCGCGCCCTGCCAAACCCATTTTGGAGCTCCCATGAATGCTTCTTCCGTGGCACCAAGGCAACTCGCTATGGGCACTGTGCGAGGTGACCGTGATATGGTTCCAACATCGCACCACAAGTGTGTCGTTGGTGTGTTGAACCATGGGTGAGGGGCAGCGGACACTGGCTGCAGCGTAGAGTTCCGCCAGGACCTTGACCTCGAGCACCATCATCGCTAAATCCCGGGCTGTACCCCGGGGCTTCATTTGTCCCCATCTCGACCCCGATGGCCAAGAGGTTGCAAGGGGGCGTTGGCCTGCTCTATAAATAGATATGTGTCCCCATGTACCGGAGGAGATGGGCTGACGGGAGTTCGACCCAGTCCTAGAGACCCACCAGTGCCCCACATATGTGTTGAGCGCTGTGGGGGACGCTGATTACGGTGCAGCTGTGTTGGACCTTCTTGTTTGGCACTGGGACTCGCAAGACCCCCCGGAAGTAGGTGTGTTGGTCCACCAGGACCCCCTAGATGGGCCGGTCCTCTCCCCACGCGAGGATGGTGATGGGGTGGTCCACCACGGGGGGGGGGGTAGAAAAAAATTCCTGATACCGGGCTACAACGTTATTTTCGCGGGGAAGGCCCGGGACCCCCACCCCCTGCGAAAATTTTTTCCTCTCACATTTACCCAAAATTTCCTTTAAACGAAGCCGTTTCAAGGTGGATGTGTGGTTCATCATTGAAAATTTGTGATTCGGAGGTTGATGATGATCTCCCCACAAATACAATGCCTCCCACTTGAAGTACGGTTCGCCCATGCCAGGTTCAAAGGGGAAGAAAGCAAAGGCGATGGCATGTGATGAGGTCTAAGGCAAAGGGAACAATAGCACAAAAAGGGGTAAGGGGATGTAAAATAGTGACATGCTCATACATTCACCTACAATAACCCTCCCCTTACAAACAACCTCTCCTCTACACCACAAGACAATGCACAATCCACAAATACAGAAAAACAAGTTGAAATCATTCATTGTGAGCAATGTGACAAACTGTAATGCGGCCACAGTCACTAATTTGCCGCACGAAATTTGTCCTCCTACACTTTGCAAAAAAAAATTCCATATGCTATGAAAATACTGCGACAGTTTTTTTTTCGCAGGCAAGGCCCGGGAGCCCAACCCCCCGCGAAAATTTTTTCCGGGCGCGAATTTTTTTTCCAACCCCCCCCCCCCCCTGGTGGTCCACCCACATCATAGGGTGGACCACCACAGGGACCCAGTATGCTGTGTAGGCCATGTCCATGTACTTGATAAAGGAGATGGCCGTCGTGACGCCTACATGGACACACTGTATGGTGCTTTAGGGTATGCTGAGCAACTCTTCCAGCAGCTTACTCTATAGGGGCCCCATTGGCATCGTGTATTTGTATCCCTCCGTGTGAGTGAAGAGGTGGTCTTTGGTGTCCAACGCGATGTAGCCGCACTCCACAGGGTGGACATGCTAGGCTATGCCGCCGAGAGACTTCGCTAACTCATTGCTGAGCACAACCACGATTTGCATGTGGAGGCGCCGTAATTCCCAAGCATGTGGATGGTGCAAACTACCTCATGAAGGGATATTCCCTTGATCCTGGTGATGAGGTAAGGCCCCCCAAGGGCCCGCTCATACACCTAGGAGGCCCCCATATAAAATGCCATGGGATCCAACTTGGAGATGTGTGGGGAGAGCGATCCCCCGGAGGTTCGCTTCTTCAACAGGCCGGGTTGTGTCCTTGAGGAGGAGCCTGACTTTGCCTCGCCTTCCAACCGGCACACATGGGGTTCGCACACAACTTGACACAAGATGTGCTATGCACCCTTTGCGAATTGCCGTTAAGGGAACTTTTGAATGAGAGAGCGAATATGGGTACCCAAAACAACTATTTTGTCCAAACAAAGGCCTTTTTCAATGGGTTGGAATGGAGGATATGGTTTCAAAAATTCTAAAAAAAAATTACATGTCCCTGCGAGAAAAAACCACCCCTTTTCCATACACTGCGTGGCCATGGTAGCCGTTTAATGCCCTATTCGTATTGTGCCGTTCGCCTGTGTCTGCTGCCGCACTTGCGAATGCGAATCTGGGACAAATTCGCGCGAAGTTCGCGCGAAGTTTGCGCGAATTTGTCCCAGATTCGCGTACAGGTAAGCACATCTTAATTCACAATAACACGCACGTCCACTTCGCCAACCATGAACTGTCCAAACGTACTATGCTCGTTGTTTGCGCTGTTTGCGGTGTCTGAAACGTTGCGTAAGGGTATGTACATAGTTGAGGTCACTAAGGGCCCTCTTGCGGGCCCGCCTAGCCGATTGTTGTACGGTCACTGGGCCTTGCCCACGCGTGGACCTCTTTGTGACGTCCCACCCCTCCGCACGGAGGCTGTCGTCTATGGTGTGGTTGTCAACGACAACCTGCACACCGAGCCGCCCACGCAGAAGGCTTGGGCCCTCGCTGTTGCGCAACATGCGCTTGAGCCTACGGTGGCTGCCTTCCATGGCGAAGCATGAAAATTGGGAGAGATTTCTCCATTGGCTGGCAAAAAAATACATGTGGTCAATCCACAAATGTGACCACAACAACTTAGGCCATTCCAAGAGTAAGTGGGCTTTGCCCATTGCTATGCTATAGTCACGTAACCTTCCTAGGTCTGCCCCGGACAGCCAAGATGTCCGCCATGCATATATACACATCTTGGCAAAATTGTCCCACCACTGCCTACAAACATCCCCCCCATGGTTTTCCCCCCACCCGCTTGTTGTTCATTCCCCCCTCTGCAAGGCACACGCCAATGAGTGCCTCCCACCTCCGGGTGCGCATGAGTTGCACAGCCGCGGCACACTCTAGCCTAACGTTTCCCTTCGCGTTGGCGGTGTCGTTGCGGTGGACTGTGTAGCCGAGGCCGTCCACGAAGTTGCGAGCCATCGGGGGGGCTGGGCGGTCAGCCTTCACGGAGGGGTTGGCGGTGGCATACGAGGGGGGGTCCTGCAGGGGTGCCGTGCGCAAGGGGGGCTCGGGCGTAATGAAGGGGGGGGGGGGTCCGCGATTCCCCGTTACCAACCGAGCCCCTTCATCCTACGGAGAGTGGGCACAGTGATATCGGGGATGTGGTGGAGAGGGGGCACGGTCGGGTGGCTGGGCAAGATGCCCATATTGTCCCACCACTGGGCCTGCACTCCCTGCCATTGAAAAGGAAGGTTAGAATGGTTAGCCTCCGGCTCACCGGTAGGAAAATAGTTGTTGATGGCAATCATGTCCATCCTCATGGGGCAGTGAACGAGGCCAGTGGTGGGGTAGATGGCACAAAGGCCAGGCTTGGGCTTGCCAACAGTGTGCGTGGCCATGATTCCCAAAAGGCTCTCCGCCGTGTCGCGGGCGGCAATGAGCCGGACGGCCCGCAACCCCGGGAGGGCCACTTGCAACTCCCGGAAAAGGTGAGTGGCCCAACCTTTTTTCCCAAACCATCCCGCCCTTTCGGGGGTGCGCATGTCCGCATGGATCAACTGGGGGGGGTGGCCAACCCTTTCGCCCACCCCACCACCTCCTCCACTGCCAGGCCCCCCGTGTACGTGGCCTCCTCCAACGTGCCGGCGTGAAGGGCGAGGCCCTGGTAGTGGCCCAGGGTGCCGTCGGCCGGGTCGGGGAGGGAGAGGGACCCGATCTGGGACATGGGGATCGACTTCTGGCTGGACATTGTCACAGAAAAAGCGAAAGTGAGGTCTGAACAAAAGACATACGACAAGAACAACATGTTGACGCGAAAAGCAAAGGAGATTCGCGCGAATGTGAAGGCCCATACGAATGCGAATTTAGTGGCGAGTTTAGGTTGCGAATGCGAACGCGAATTCGAATTTTATTTGCGAATTTAAGCTACATTATGACCCATTCAAGCTACAAATTGCGCGGTACGAATTTTTATGAATTTTAGGTGAGGTAAGCACCGCAAACGGGCACAAAGACAGGGCACAACAGGCAAAACGGGCTGAAAATCAGCAAAGTGAGCGTACTCATGCAAAAGTTCCGTTCACAGTGGGTACATAGTCATCCTCGCTCAGGTGCTGGCACCACGTGATGTCTATCTTGTGTCTGCACGGGGGGGGGGGGGATGTTTTGCGACCGACCATGCGACCCCGAGGTTGGCCCCTAGTATATTTCAACCTTGGAGGGAAGGCCCCATCTATGTTTTTCTCACGGCATAGTATTTTTTTTTTATGTACTATTCATTTATGAGCACACAAGCAAATTTCCCAATATTGTCTCGTGTATATTGCGGTCTTGAATTGGTTTGAGGAACAGGAACTCAATTGACGGAAAGTAAGTAAATTTAAAAGGCACTACTAAGGTGCCTTCATTGCCCATGGGCCATGGGAGCTTCATGCCGTTCATTTTTTCCGTGAATTGTTCTTGGAGAACGGTTGGCCGATACCGTCGTCAATTTTTCCCGACCCCACAGACCGATCAGGAATTTCTAGACTTTTATTATGGTGATCGAATTGTGGTAAAATTTGCGTTCCGGAAGATTTCTTGTTCCCTAAGAAATCGCTACCCGTTGTCGCCGGTGCGCGCGAGTGACTGTGATTTCCGTTCAAAGCTCTGTATCAAGAATATCTCCTATACCTCTGAGGTTCTAAAGAAATTAGGGGATGCATCCGTAGGATTTTTCATGTACTTTCATCGCATAAACTTTCCACAACTTTTCTCCATTGCGTCTACGAGAAAATTGACGCCGTAGCTTTTTCAGCGTTCGGACGAACTCATGCTACACATGCACCATGAGTTCGTTCCAAAGATGTAGTGTCCGCCCTTTGCTTCTTATCCATGCCCCCTTCACTTGGGAATGTCAAAACTGTTCACGCCTTGGGCGTTTATGGTCCTTTGGCCAATAGTATGGAAACTTTTTTCTTGAGTATTTTCCGTAGAGTTATGCTAACTTTGTGGCCTTGTGAGCACGATCGTCAAGAGTGTGTCTATGGGCTCACAACACCTAAAGCCCCAGCAGTATTTTGAGTTTGGGGCTAACTCAATATTGTATGCATTCTATTCCAGGTCGACCAAAACAAGGTCGCTTATTTTTGGGTCAACTTTCGTCAATTTTGCTCCAAATCGCCTTGGCACTTTCGCTAAATCTCCAAGCCCATGGCGTATTGGAGTCTAACTCAAAATGTTTCCGAAACTGGAGCCTTAAGGCATACCGTGAGCCATGGCTATTTGCCCTTTGGAAAGGTCCTAAACGAACCTTTCCTTTATAGGTCCCAATATTGGCATTTTAGCACCTTTTCCTTTATTTTGCGCAACTCAAGAACTGAAGAGCCAAAATTACTTTTAAGCCTAATACAAAGCAACTAGATAGCGTAAGATGGTCCTTGAGACACGGGCAACTTCGATGCAGGCGACCTAATGTCAACTCATTTTGGATCCGGATATAGATTATTCTCCTATACCAATTTCTGGGCCCTTTTTCATCTTTTTGCCCATAATGGCCTTCAAGTGCACATTCCCCACATTTCACCCCCCGTGATTTGAAAGGAGTACACGAGCGCTTCTTGAATACACTATGCGCCCATTTGTCCTTCGCCTTGGCTGGTTGTTTTGCGAGGCCCAATTTTTAGCGCACATGCGTACTTTTGCCAGTTCGTGTGTTGTGTTTCCGCTAAGGAGAAAATAGCCAGGGGACTCGAACAAAATCCACAGCCAAACGGGCCCTCTTACTTGGCTTAGGCAGAGTAGGAAAGAAGGTGATGGCAACAAGCACAAGCAAAAATGCTTACATGCTATCTCCCCATAGAGTGCGTGCAATGGAACTTTGAATGAGGATTCAAACACTCATTGCTATGGCTCGAGGGGAGACTCCTATTGAACTGCCCGAAAACCCAACAAAATGACCAAACCCCAAACATGCATGCGAGTAAAATGGCAATAAATCCTAGATGCGCTGAGGAGCAAATACGAAACTAACACATGATTGACCTTGGGTCACATCCTTGAAAGACTGCGCAAGGTCCGGCCTCCACTTGCGTGCCATCTAGTAATATAGAAATCAAATCGTCGCCAAAATTGGGAAAAAATCTGAAAATTGGGCAAAATGGGAACATCCCTTAATGGCATCCCCTCATGGGCGTGGCGAAGCACGTCGAAATGAAAGGGGCGCCAACAACATGGGACTTGAGGCTACCAAAAGGCAATAGCCGGGGTTGTCTTGCACCCGGGAAAATGCAAGCCGGGAGGGTTGTGTGTCTTAGCGCGCGTTGTGTGTAGTGTGCTGTAGAGTGCTGTGTACTTTGCACGACTAGGCATACACCCCCCCTCCAACTGCGGTCTCATACTAAAGCCGTCTGGGGGATTCTATGCCACTCTGCTTTTTGGTGCGGTTGGAGTTCTCGCAACACCCCACCACCCTGCCTCCGGGCCTAGCGCGGACATTGATGAGGCCATCCCGGACTTTAGCGTGTGCCAACCACACCCGTTGCGATTCCGACAAGACTTGCTAGATGAACTCCGTCCCCATGTTGTGCGGTCCCGCGAGCCCCATGCGCGCCGCCCGCGGGGAGGTATCGCGATGGAAATTGACCACCTCTCAACGACCATTTAGTCCCACCTGGCCGTGCACCTGGGACGCTCCGGGTCCACATAGGTACTCCACATGTGGAGGCGTTGACGAGCTGGCCGACACTCATGGGACTGCACCAGGCACTTCAAAGGTGCTAGGCCGTCTCCGGGCAGCCGCTGCAGAGTAGGCAGTGCGTGCATAGCTGCATGTTGCAGTGCTTGGGGCGCTCCGCCAGCACAGTCATGGTTGGTAAGTTGTGCATCCAGTGGGCCACTAAATGTCTCTGCTCATCGCTTGTAAACTAGTCCACAAGTAGGCCTCGGCCCCGGTCGTAGTTCGGCTCCCATCGGTGCTCATATTGCACCTGAGCGGGGACGGCCGCCTGCTCCTGCAACCACTCGTGCACGTCAAATGGGGCCAATTGGATGCACACCTGGAACTTCCCCGCTGGTGGGAACACGTATGGGCGTCGTAACATCCAGCTGAGGTCCATTTGCGACTCCTCCCTGAGGTGGCGTTCATTCGCACATTGATGGCGCTGATTCAGTGCGGGGGGGGGGGGGGTAACAACAACATTGATTACGGCCTTCGAGGCGAGGTGTTTGCCCCCAAAGTATGTGCATGATGGGGTGTGGTGTGGTGTGGTGTGGTGTGGTGTGGTGTGGTGTGGTGTGGTGTAGTGTGGTGTGGTGTGGTGTGGTGTGGTGTGGTGTGGTGTGGTGTGGTGTGGTGTGGTGTGGTGTGGTGTGGTGTGGTGTGGTGTGGTGTGGCGTGGGGTGTCGTGGGGTGTGGTGTGGTGTGGTGTGGTGTGGTGTGGTGTGGTGTGGTGTGGTGTGGTGTGGTGTGGTATGGTGTGGGGTGGTGTGGTGTGGTGTGGTGTGGTGTCGTGTGGTGTGGTGTGGTGTGGTGTGGTGTGGTGTGGTGTGGTGTGGTGTGGTGTGGTGTGGTGTGGTGTGGTGTGGTGTGGTGTGGTGTGGTGTGGTGTGGTGTGGTGTGGTGTGGTGTGGTGTGGTGTGGTGTGCCGAAGGCGCTGTTACCAAAAGGCAATGGCCGGGATGTCTACCCAAGGGCAAAGGTAAACGGGCTGGGCTGTGTGTGTTGTGTGCGCGCTGTGTGTTGGTGTGTTGTTGCATAGCCGGACCAGTGCACACTTGCACTTGGCTGGCATTGCTCCGCCGACGCCTGTGCGCTGTCACGCAGGGTCTCATCGACCCACTGCATCCTGCCTGCCGCGCTGCACCATCGGTGCTTTCTGTGTGGTGCCGCACTGCTCGGTGCTGTGCACTACACTGCACTGTGTGTGCCCTGCTGCACTGTTGTTGTGGGCAGAGGGCAGTGGGCAGTGTAACGCACTGCCACGCCGCCTGGGGGCTGTGGGCAGTGGAAATCCTGCTGCGCACCTCCTGCAATACACTGCCTCACTGCCTGGGGGCAGCGGGCAGTGCAAATCCTTCAATGCACTGTCCCAATGCCTGGGGACAGTGGGCAGTGGACCTCCTGCAATACACTGCCTCACTGTCTGGGGGCAGTGGGCAGTGGACCTCCTGCAATACACTGCCTCACTGCCTGGGGGCAGTGGGCAGCGCAAGTCATGCAATGCACTGCCCCACTGCCTGGGGGCAGTGGACAGTGCAACTCCTGCAATGCACCGCCCCATTGCCTGGGGGCAGTGAGGCAGCGGAACTCCTGCAATACACTGCCTCACTGCCTGGGGGCAGTGGGCAACGCAAGTCCTCCAATGCGCTGCCCCACTGCCTGGGGGCAGTGGACGGTGCAACTCCTGCAATGCACCGCCCCATTGCCTGAGGGCAGTGAGGCAGCGGAACTCCTGCAATGCACTGCCTCACTGCCTGGGAGCAGTGGGCAGTGCAACTCCTGCAATGCACTGCCTCAATGCCTGGGGGCAGTGGGCAGTGCAACTCCTGCAATGCACTGCCCCACTGCCTGGGGGCAGTGGGCAGTGCAACTCCTGCCATGCACTGCCTCACTGCCTGGGGGCAGTGGACAGTGCAACTCCTGCAATGCACTGCCTCACTGCCCTGGAGCAGTAGGCAGTGGACCTCCTGCAATACACTGCCTCACTGCCTGGGGGCAGTGGGCAGTGCTACTCCTTCAATGCACTGCCCCACTGCCTGGGGGCAGTGGGCAGTGGATCTCCTGCAATACACTGCCTCACTGCCTCGGGGCAGTGAGGCAGTGGAACTCCCGCAATGCACTATCTCACTGCCTAGGGGCAGTGGGCAGTGGAACTCCTACAATGCACTATCTCACTGCCTGGGGGCAGTGGGCAGTGCAACCCCTGCAATGCACTGCCTCGCTGCCCTCGGGCAGTAGGCAATGCAACTCCCGCAATCCACTGCCTCACTGCCTGGGGGCAGTGGGCAGTGGAACCCCTGCAATACACTGCCGCACTGCCTGGGGGCAGTGGGCAGTGCAACTCCTGCATTACTCTGCCCCACTGCCTGGGGGCAGCGGGCAGTGGAAACCCTGCAACGCACTGCCCGACTGTCTGGGGGCAGTGGGCAGTGGAACTCATGCAATACACTGCCGCACTGCCTAGGGGCAGTGGGCACCGCAACTCCTGTAATGCACTGCCTCACTGCCTGGGGGCAGTGGGCAGTGGAACCCCTGCAATGCACTGCCTCACTGCCTGGGAGCAGTGGGCAGTGCAACTCCTGCAATGCACTGCCTCACTGCCTGGGCTGGTGACCTGGCACCGGTCTAAAACCCCTCAGGATGGTAGCTGTGGGACGGATTGTCCACACGCACTGCCACGCTCGAAGCTAGTCGTGATACCTCTCGATTTCTCGTGCGTCTTCCCTGTGTCAGGCCGGGCCCACCCCGCCCGCCAACCGTCCAGGACCCCTCCCTGGGCCAGACATGCAGTCCTGTGGGGGACAGATGCACATACGTGGCCTCCCCCCGACCACCAGACGCCAACGTGGCGCCTGCCCCGACAGCTCTGCGTCGACATGGCGCGGGCTCAGTGGCAGGGCACCATCGTGGTGCCGCGAACGTACCCGTGCGCCATCGTGGCGCGGCCTTCAGGGCAGAACGCCGTCGTGGCGCGGCCTTCTCGGCAAAGCGCCGCCACGGCGCCGCCCAAACAATCCAGCGCCAACGTGGCGCCACTTCAGTGGCAGCACACCACCGTGGTGCAGCCAACGTGCACGTGTGCCGCCGTGGCGCAGTGTTCGGGGCACGGCGCCGTCGTGGCACTGCCCAGACAGCCCTATGCCTCCGTGGCGCCAGTTCAGTGGCAGAGCGCCATCGTGGTGCCGCCAACGTACATGTGCGCCATCGTGGCGCAATCCTCAGGGCAGAACGCCACCGCGGCGCTGCCTAGACAGCCCTGCGCCGACGTGGCGCCAGTTCAGTGACGTGGCACCACCGTGGTGCAGTCAACGTACACGTGCGCCGTCGTGGCGCAACCTTCAGGGCAGAGCGCCACCGTGGCGCTGCCCAAACGGTCTTCGTGCGCCAGCCTGGCCATGGTGTGTCCTCCAGGCCAATACTCGAGGCACCATGGCGGGGTCTGCACCTGGCGCTCCGCCACCCTCCGTGACACCCCGTGCAGAGGTGACGAGTCATTGGCGGTACTCACCGCCTCACGTGCCATCGGCGAACGTCGCCGTCTCGCTGGGGCACCATCGTGGTGCCACTTTCTCGGTCACGTGCCGTCTCGGTGCACGTATCGTAGGGCTCGTCGTTTGGGCTCGGCCTTTGCGGCCGGGCGTCGTCGTTGACCTCCACGGCGGTGCACCACCGTGGTGCTATGGCTGTGACGCACGTCCCGCACTCACAGAACCCGGGGGTACCCAGGCCACCGGCGGTGCGCGTGATCGTGTAGCGTGACCGTACTCGCGACGCCGGCGGTACTCAGCCCGCCGGCAGTGCGCATAGTCGTGCTGGGCCGCGTTCTATTTAGCCCGGCGACGTTTTCAAGTCGGGGGTGATGCCCCGGGAGACCCACACCTTCCGTGCCCGTTGATCCTGGGACGCTACCTCGGGTGGACCCAGGACAGTTCGGAGCGGTCGGTGGCCGGGACCGGAGAGCAGATCGGACCGTAGCGTTGTCGTACACCGGCGCTTTGACCCAGACGGCCTGCTGGGAGGGGCGTTCTCAGGTGTGCGACGAGATTCGTCTTACTCTAGCGGAGGTAAGACGGAGGACTCCCTCGGCTGTGCCTGCGTGGGGCCCCCGGGGGACGACGCCAAGGCTCACCGTACGTGGGACCGCGGCAGGCGCTCCTCCTCCTCCTCCTCCTGGGGGCAGTGGGCAGCGCAACTCCTGCTATGCACTGCCTCACTGCCGGGGGGCAGTGGGCAGTGCAACTCGTGCAATACACTGCCTCACTGCCTGGGGGCAGTGGGCAGTGGACCTCCTGTGTGGTGTGGTGTGGTGTGGTGTGGTGTGGTGTGGTGTGGTGTGGTGTGGTGTGGTGTGGTGTGGTGTGGTGTGGTGTGGTGTGGTGTGGTGTGGTGTGGTGTGGTGTGGTGTGGTGTGGTGTGGTGTGGTGTGGTGTGGTGTGGTGTGGTGTGGTGTGGTGTGGTGTGGTGTGGTGTGGTGTGGTGTGGTGTGGTGTGGTAACCCCCTCCAATACACTGGTACATCCCCCGTTGTGACACGTGATCAATGTGACATGTGAGATGATGCCGTCGAGTTGCACACCCACACCAGACCAAGAAACTCAAGACGACACAGTAGGGAAAAAGATAGGACTCACAGAACATACAGAGCCGGCAACCACAGATCGCAGTACTTCATCAACGCTGCCATCGCCCAAAACATGGGCCAAGCGGGTGGCTGCCGCCGAATGCTCTTGTTCCATGGCATCCAGTGTGCGCCGCTTGAGGTCCTGAACCACAAACAGAGTTTTGCCCCCTGCACGACAAAGCGCCTAAGACACTAGTTTACAAGGGTCCCTGAACAGTCCCCTGGTATCAATTTCCTGAGCGCACCGTTTGGGTGTGTTCAGGTGTTCCTGTTGAATGGCCCTTATCCCCATGTGTTGGTCACTTTTTGGTCTGCCAAAATTTGTCACGTCGCAACATCCCGTCCAGTTTATCGCACGCCAGCCTGTCCAGCCTGCTGTTATGGCTTTCTCTCATGGGGTGGCGTCCAGGCCATTGTTCAGCGACATGGGACGGGTGTATGGGTCAGACGTCACGAAGAGCGTGTGCCTGAATCGGCGTTATCATTTCGGCCCCTTTTGTCTATTCATTTTGGCCGTTGGGACAGATTCGTAGCACGTTGTTGGGCCTTTTAATGTCACTGAGCGGTCGAGTGGCCCTGCAATGATGAGGGGCCATGGGATGGACTGAGTAACTGGGCACACTGGGTTTCGGGTGACATGGAGTTGCGAAGCATTGGAGCCACACACCCTATGTAGAGGTGCGCGGCGAGTTGCAATGGATTTGCAGGTTCGCATGGGCAGGTGCAATGCCACTCAGACATGAACAGGAAGCCCTTCATCATGTTTAAATTGCATCCGCCCCAGGTTTCATGCTGCCCACCAACACGCACCAACCCTCTCCTAGGGCTGCTTTCATGGCTCATCTCTGGACCCGAGGACCCTAGGGAATCAACCCTCAAGTCAGGGGGTCCAAATTTTTTGGCCTGCCATCCAACACAGGTGATTTCCCAGGTCACAAGTTTTACACTTTTTTTGGTGTTTGGTGCCAGCCACCCCATCATTGGTTTGCTCTGAAGCTCAGCGGGTGCGGTAGCTAGACGGGCGGGGGGCATCAGCAATGGCCTCGTGGTGTACGACCTTTCTGTGCCATTGCAGTGGGAGGGGGGGCTGGTGGCTTAAAAATAGTACCGCTGCTGGGTACCCTGCAGACCGAGCAGCCGCCGTTGGAGCACCGTCATTGAATAATTGGTGGGCAGCCCAGTGTACGCATTTCGAAACTGTTGGAAGAACCACAACACTCACTGCATTCCGCCAACAACATTGATGGGTCTTTTGATCCTTTCAGAGGGCCATTTGGCGGAATTTGCAAAAAATCGTCTGCCGGATTCTCAGTTGAGGAGTAGTGTCGTCGCAAACATGCCCTGAAAAGCCTCCTATTCCAACCAGCCCACCCAACTAACTTCAACAAACTGACCATGGGCCACGTGCATTAACCTCTCGCATACTCACTCACGCACATCCCCGTCAATTGGAGAAAATCATCATGTGTCCACACCGCAATATTTCATAACAACACGCCTTAGCGGTGGCCGACTGCTGGAGAAGGCGAGGGATAACTCTCACATTTTATTGCAAGGCGTAGGCGGTTTTGCATATAGAAAAGGCCAATACAAAGGGCAAACGTGGTGCTACTTGCAATTCAGACTGACAAAACATTGGCTGACCTACCTGGCGCATGCATGACTTGCATGAGAGCAGCGACAGCTTGTTTGGGTGGTTTGGGTGGTTTGCAGCCACCTGATGTTGGTCGACACGTACCCACCGGCGATGGTGCTCAAATGCCGGATAGGATTTTTTAGTGAGGTGGTGTGGGGATCGGGGTCACAGATTGGGAGAGCGGCTTACCTGTTCGAACATGAGCTCCTTTTGGAACGCGATTTCTCGGGCTCGCTCATGATTGACTTCGGCCTCCCACTCCTTGAGCCGCGCAGCTTCGATTTGCCGCTCTGTCGATTCCCACTCGCGGTTGCGCAGCTCCTGAGCATCAAAACGTCAAAATGAAAGCACATTTGATCAAATGCAACACTTTTCCGTTCCAAGCGGGGGTGTCCTTTCCGCGTGCACCGGAGCAAAATCTGGTGTTTTCCAAATCTGCATATACACTGTCCATAGATCCAGATACTTTGTACACGGATCCGTATCCACAGATCGGGTCGACACCATCCTTCGTGAATATGACGTACGAGATCGAACCAAATGTCACATCAGAGCACTTGCTGTCCCCGGATGCGGGCATGCGGTCACCGTCTTCGTACGGACGGACTGAAAGGAAGACTCAACTCTCTAGCTCCTTTCCCTCCAACCCGGCCCTCTTCTGTTCTTAGCACACCGTCTTGCTTTGGGACTCGGCGGTGGTTCTCCGTTCTCTTGAAGACCACTAGGTCCTCCTCGACTTGCTCCGATGCCTCCGTCCCTTCTCTCGCATTGCGCTTCTCTTCTTCATGCCCTCCCTCCCCAAACCTTCGCTTCTATGGCTCGCCGCTCCCCAGGCGAGCAAACATGCCACACCTCCTCTTGGGACTTGAGACGAGCTTCCCACTCATTCCGCTCCAACTCACGCTCTTGCCTGCGCTCTTCGGCCAACTGCTTCTCGCGGATGAGTTGAGCACTCCTCTGAGCTAGTTCTTGTTGCCATAGTAACTCTCGTTCGCGATCTTTCGAGAGATGTTTGGCGAGTTGTTCATCGTTTACCGGTTGTGCCGAGCTACACATTGACAAACATAGCGTTGAATGACTTCTCCAGTTTTGGGCACCCTCCACCATTCGACGGGATGCCAACGGAATTTAATGGGGCGTTTGCTTTTGTGTCCCATGAAAACTTTTTAATCCACAATTCTAACACACGTTGCGAACGAAAACCCTTAGAAGCCAATCCGTAGACGATTCCAAACCCAAGAAACACAACGAGAACATCCTTGTGGACGTGCTCAACGCGTTGTTGCAACGATGCAAACAGAAAATGTCACCCTACAACAACCATTGTGACGCAATGTAATGTGCGATGCAAGTAATATGCAGACGCACTTGGTGGGAATTTCCAACATGCACCAACCCCACACCCCCTCCGCCCAAATAGCGAAGTTTTTCGGGCGTCGTTCCTTGCTGCGTCGTATGCGTGGTTTTGTTCGTTCAGTACCACGGACAACATAATCCGATTAGCTGGCCGTGATGTGCCGTTTGGGCCGCACTTGGCTTATCGGAGGTTGTCGACAGTTTGGCTGTTGAAAAGTTTTTGTCACAGTCTGCTAACCTTGAGCTCATTTGGATATTGATGGCTCACCCGCACTTGCGCTCTGCTCGGGCCCCTTGGAACTAGATGCGGCAAATGTTGGCCCACGAAAACAACAATTGAGCCTCTTTTCGCGTCTGACCCACTGAACATACCCAACTGAGTCGTCATTGTTCTTGGCATTGGTATCCTAGACAAGAAGAGACATTGCGGATGGCTTTCTCACGTGTCATCCGACGAGATGTCCGTCCACCACTGCAACGGCATGGCGCACACCTTGTGATCGTCTACAATTTTGTCCTTGTCGTCGAGACCTTGCAGATACCTACCACAAGCGGTGAATATACCCGACCACAGCGTAACTAACGGAAGCAATCATGCTCAAGCAAAATTTTGCTCTTGTGTTTGTGGCGGGTTGATCGAGCTAAATTCAAGGGTGGAAGAGCACGAGAGCATTCGATCACTCAACTTGAAGTACCTAAGTTGCTTGGAAAGGTCTTCGATGCCTTTCTTCAGGTCCTCGTGGACACTATCCGACATCTTCGCTCGACACCACGAGTCTACCTTGGGAGCACACTACACGAAACACTTCCACATAAAATCTAAAAAAACAAACGAAAGCCATGGGAATCATCAATGAAACACGAGCAAGTATGAGACAATTCAACGATAATGGCATTTACCACTTCCGGGTGATTTTGCACGGATTTCAAAAACTTTTAGGCATTTTTTTGGGCACACCTCCTGCGCTGAAAGATGCTCCGAATACACACACCGGCGGCCAAGCGCCTTGAGCCAACATGAAAACATTATGCAGGCACGCAGTTACGCATTACACCTTAAACACGAACGGTCATTGTCCTTTCTGCGCGTTGCGATGTTATGAAGGGTTCGGTTCCAAACAGTTTGATTGTCGTAGACTGTTTCCCCAATTTGTGACATTTGGTGACTGTTTTGAGTCCCCCTTGCCGATGCTCTCAGTGGAGAGTAGAGGTTCACCAAGACGATAGGCGAAGCTGCCTGTCATCAAATTCTCCCATACTTTCGAATTGCTGTGTGTGTTGTCCGAGAATGTGTCCCGTGTTGAGAATGTTGGTGCACAAGTTAACTGACCTTCTTGATTTCGACGTGCATAGCGCATTGAAGGGGAGCGAACAATGAGTGGTTGGTTCTCTTTACTTCTCCCACCATGCAAATAGACACCCGGAGTGCTACAACCTCATCGGGAAGGAAGCCGTGGCCTTGGTCACATGGGGAGGAGGGGTAGGGCGGTCCTTCGGCAAAAAGCCTTTTCATTCCAACCACTAGGGATCGGCCGGAACACCCAACCAACTCCTTTGATGTAGCCTTCGGGGGAAGTCGTAAGTGAATTGTTGACCGTCGTATGGACATGTCATAGTTTTGGAAGAGTTGTCCGCCAAAATGCTGCTTTAGCACGAAGACCCTGAATTTAACCCGCGAGCTCCAAGATCTAACGTTGGTGCTTGTCCGTGGTGCTAAGGCTGATGCACTGCACAGCGTGAAGCAGCCTTGGCGGGATACTCGGTGCGTTCCCGATGTAAACAAAGCATGACAATCCCCCCCCCCCCGCACAATGCCTCCTGAGCATGCAAGGGGATGAAGCACAAAAACAAAGGAGGGAGGCACAAAGCGGGGGCGAGCACATCCTCAGGCAAGGTTAAACTTACCACTGTTCTCGGAGACTTTAGAGCCCGATCGCTCAAAATTGAAAGAAGGCTCCTTGAACCCAAACTAAAGTTGCCGGAGGTTCCTAGCAAAAGTAAAAAGTGTCAAGACAACACGAAACATAGATTTTTTCTTGTGGCCCGCCCCTTGGCCTGCCCCTTCGCGTGGCAGGTTGTTGGTAGTTACAAGGTGCTGTGCAGCCCAGGCTTCATGACTACATCACTCCCCGCGTGTTACCCCTAGGCCATCAGTTACTTTGTGGATCAAGTCTGGGGCAGTGGAAAAGTTCGGCAACCTGGAACGAAATTCAAATACAGTAATATGTCGCTTAATGTACCCCGGCCCTTTCCCAAAATGGGTACATTACTAGACTTGCAAAATGGGTCCATTCACCTGAAGGACCCAAAAAGGGTACATTGTTGCACTTCGGGAAAACAGGCTGAAAATGGGTACATTACTAGACTTTTGGGAAAAAAATGTGAACAATGACACCCTGAGCCCCCCCCCCTTTTGTCATTTCTAGCTTCTGGACCCCCTTGTTGGTGACTTCTGGCATCTGGACCCCCCCCCGTTGTTGACTTCTGGCTTCTGGACCCCCGCCCCTGTTGGTGATTACTGCCTTCTGGACGCCCCCTGTTGGTCAGATCTGGCTTCTGGACGTCCCCTGTTGGTCATTTCTGGCTTCTGGACCAACTGCGGACTTTCTGGATACAGTTATGAGACATAACCGGCTTGGAAGCTTAATTCCGCACCCTGCAGATGACAACCTGTGCCACTGTTAGTGATTTCTGGCATGTAGCATCATCAGTTTCCTGAACCTCAGAGCAAAAAGCGTGGTGACATGCAAATAACAGGCAGCAGCACAAAACTGTGAAAAGCAGCAGGCTGAATTCAGGGTGTTTAAACACGCTGACGGAGATTGTCAAGGTACTCCAACCCTAAAGGTCGACGCACAATGCGCCCAGACCGTGTGGCAGTTGCCTGTGACTGGTCTGGCTGGGAAGGAGGTGCCCGAGCTCAAGTTTTTCCTCTGCCCGCTGGGTGGGCTGGCTCAGGGGCAGTGGCAGGGCTGTCTCCTGCAAGGACATCTGCTGTGCTTTCAGGTGGTGGTGCAGGTTCTGCTACCCCTGGCACGTCATCAACAGCAATGTTCAGCAACTGACCAACTGCAGTGAGCTGAGCTGCCCGAGGTGGATCTTCAACGGACAGCAGGTTGATGTCCTCAATGCTGTCATCCTCCACTACCTCCACCTCCCGCAGCAAGTCCTGGCACTTACTCCATGGCACAATAGTGGTGGCTGGCAGGTTTGCTTTTTGCAGGGCTGCAGCCCTTGCGTTAGGCGTAGGCTCAATGCTCAGCAATTCCCTCAGATCTGAATTCATTCCCTCAAACGTTGCGATGGGCCCAAGGCCACACAATCGCCAGGACCGGGCGACAATGTCTGTGGTGTTAAGCTGAATGCACACTTGTTCCACGATATCCCCCAATTACTCATAGGTCGGGTGGGGTAACTTGTCAGTGCTCCGTGCATGACACCTGAGGGCGTCCTGTTTCAGCAGGTGTCTCAGAAATTCACCTTTTACGAGTCGTTTTACCTCTTTGAACATTTGATCTAATGCTTGTTGGTAGGGCGTTGCGTTAGGAACAAGGGGCCGCAGCTCATTGTTGGAACAAGGGGCCACAGCCTTGACAGATGCAGCAAAATGTCGACCGAAGTTGTCAGCAGCCAAAATCAGGTTGGAGGCCACTGAACCCAGGTTGGACATGAAGCTTTCCATATTTTTTTTGTTCTGCCATGAGGTTGGCTGCGCATCAAAGAAAACAAACTGCCACTTGTGGTGGGGCAGGTTACGCTCATTTTTGCTGAGCTGGCCTTTTTTACCTTTAATTATTATCCGTGCAAGCAGTATTTTCTGGACATCTATTACTAAACACAAAGTAACACCCCCTTTATCCCCCACCACCCCTCGCACCCGCTTACGCTTGACACCCACCTCGTCAGGGGGGAACAGAACTTTTGAGGGTCCCATCCCCCATTGAATCCTGGACTCATCCACGTTGGCACTTTTGAGGTCCCTGTGTGACAGGGAACCTCCAGCAGCGTAAAACAACTGCAATTGTGCTGCCAACATGGAGGCTGCCGCGAGGGTTACACCGGTCTTCAGGGGAACTCCCAGGGGAGCACCCACGCGGTTGATTAACCACTCCCGAGTGGACTCGTATATACATACATATATATATATATATATATATATATATTATTACTACACCCCTCTCTCCTTAAATTTAGCTAACAAGCAACAAGCAACGACAACAACAACAACGACAAGCACGTCACCATTCCGTTTTGGCCACTGCACCTTCCCATCGCCTCGGGCTTGACTCTACTTTAGCCATCTTAGAGCCTAGGGGGTGGCCTTGCCAAATCCAAGTTTTGAGCCAAAAACCCACCGGTGGCGGCCCGGGGCGTGGGCGCCAAGTCGGGAGGTGCCCTCCCAAATCTGCGCGGTTTTGGGGCAAAAACAGCCATTTTTCGCCCAAAATAGCCCCCAAACCCGGGCGAAACGCGCAAACGAAGGGAAACGGTGGCTACACTACATGTCAAGCTTGACTTCACCGTGTCAAAGAGCCCTCTAGTGCCCTTCAACTCCACGATATGCTCGAGAAACGACCCAAAAAGGCACCAAAAAGCCCCAAAATCTGCGCAATGTGCACCCACACCCCGAAACCAAGCACAGGCCGTATCTTGGGCTACGTGGCTCAAAAAGCGAATTCCGAGGGCACCTAGTCCACCCGCAACCCCCCACTTTTTTTGGTTTCCACCCCTCGGTATGCCCAACGAGCCACCTAGACCCCTGTATCAGTGGTCACTTGGTGGAGCCGGAGGGCAGCCCGGCCGGGGACGGTTCGGGCCAACGGTGGGTCCACCAAGGTCCCCGGGGCGAAAAAAATACATTTTTCCAAAGTTGTTCCTAGACCACTTGGGATGCTCAAACAAGTGTTTTTCGCCCGTTTTGAGCCCGTGGTGACGCGTTTTGGGCCATAGAAAATCCCAAAATGCCTTAAAAATGGGCCGTTTTGGGACCTAAAATGAGTCCAAAATGTGTCAAAAATGCGTTTTTCCAAAGGTGATCCCGGACCATTTTGGATGCTCAAACAAATGTTTTTAGTGCATTTTAGGCCGGTGGTAACGGGTTTTGACCCGCGGAAAATCCCAAAATGCCTTGAAAGCAAGCATACCGCCATTTCTTTTTTGCCCCTTCCCAACGCCTTGGGCTCGACTCTACTTTGGCCATCCTGTGAGTGCCAGATTCCGCAAGACGAGGCGCTATACAAAAGTGGTTTGTTGCCTGCTGATGATCCACTCCCACAGCCGCGTTGGACCTGTAATGATTGGAAAATCCGTTGAAAATGAAGTGTCCATGCTGTGTGCGCCAGATTCCGCAAGACGAGGCGCTATACAAAAGTCGTTTGTTGCGTGCTGAGCTTGTGCACAAGGTTCTTTCATCAAACCGTCCATGTTCATCAAGCCGTTCATGCTGTGAGCGCCATATTCCGCAAGACGAGGCGCTATACAAAAGTCGTTTGTTGCGTGCTGATGATCCACTCTCACACCAGTGTTGGACCTGCAATTATTTGAAGATGCCTTGAAAATGAAGTGTCCATGCTGTGAGCGCCAGATTTCGCAAGACGAGGCGCTATACAAAAGTCGTTTGTTGCGTGCTGAAGTTGTGCACTAGGTTCCTTCATCAAACCGTCCATGGTGATCAAACCGTCCATGCTGTGAGCGCCAGATTCCGCAAGACGAGGCGCTATACAAAAGTCGTTTGTTGCGTGCTGATGATCCACTCTCACACCCGTGTTGGACCTGCAATTATTGGAAATTGCCTTGAAAATGAAGTGTCCATACTCTGAGCGCCAGATTCCGCAAGACGAGGCGCTACACAAAAGTCATTTATTGCGTGTTGAACTTCTGCACAAGGTTCTTTCATCAAACGGGCCATGGTGATCAAACCGTCCATGCTATGAGCGCCAGATTCTTCAAGACAAGGCGCAATACAAAAGTCGTTTGTTGTGTGCTGATGATCCTCTCTCACACCCGTGTTGGACCTGCAATTATTTGAAGATGCCTTGAAAATGAAGTGTCCATGCTGTGAGCGCTAGATTCCGCAAGACGAGGCGCTATACAAAAGTCGTTTGTTGCGTGCTGAAGTTGTGCACTAGGTTCCTTCATCAAAAAGTCAATGGTGATCAAACCGTTCATGCTGTGAGCGCCAGATTCCGCAAGACGAGGCGCTATACAAAAGTCGTTTGTTGCGTGCTGATGATTCACCCCCACACCCGTGTTGGACCTGTAATTATTGGAAATTGCCTTGAAAATGAAGTGTCCATACTGTGAGCGCCAGATTCCGCAAGACGAGGCGCTATACAAAAGTCGTTTGTTGCGTGCTGAACTTTTGCACAAGGTCAAAGGTTCTTTCATCAAACCCTCCATGGTCATCAAGCCGTTCATGCTCTGAGCGCTAGATTCTTCAAGACAAGGCGCTATACAAAAGTCGTTTGTTGCGTGCTGATGATCCACTCTCACACGCATGTTGGACCTGCAATTATTGGAAAATGCCTTGAAAATGAAGTGTCCATGCTGTGAGCGCTAGATTCCGCAAGACGAGGCGCTATACAAAAGTCGTTTGTTGCGTGCTGAAGTTGTGCACTAGGTTCGTTCATCAAACCGTCCATGGTGATCGAACTGTCCATGCTGTGAGCGCCAGATTCCGCAAGACGAGGCGCTATACAAAAGTCGTTTGTTGCGTGCTGATGATCCACTCTCACACCCGTGTTGGACCTGCAATTATTGGAAATTGCCTTGAAAATGAAGTGTCCATACTGTGAGCGCCAGATTCCGCAAGACGAGGCGCTATACAAAAGTCGTTTGTTGCGTGTTGAACTTGTGCACAAGCTTCTTTCATCAAACCGGCCATGGTGATCAAACCGTCCATGCTGTGAGCGCCAGATTCCGCAAGACGAGGCGCTATACAAAAGTCGTTTGTTGCGTGCTGAACTTGTGCACTAGGTTCTTTCATCAAACCGTCCATGGTCATCAAGCCGTTCGTGCTCTGAGCGCCAGATTCCGCAAGACGAGGCGCTATACAAAAGTCGTTTGTTGCGTGCTGAAGTTGTGGACTAGATTCTTTCATCAAACGGTCCGTGGTGATCGAACGGTCCATGTTGTTAGCGCCAGATTCCGCAAGACGAGGCGCTATACAAAAGTCGTTTGTTGCGTGCTGATGATCCACTCTCACACCCGTGTTGGACCTGCAATCATTGGAAATCGCCTTGAAAATGAAGTGTCCATACTGTGAGCGCGAGATTCCGCAAGACGAGGCGCTATACAAAAGTCGTTTGTTGGGTGTTGAACTTGTGCACAAGGTTCTTTCATCAAACCGTCCATGGTCATCAAGCCGTTCATGGTCTGAGCGCCAGATTCCGCAAGACGAGGCGCTATACAAAAGTCGTTTGTTGCGTGCTGAACTTGTGCACTAGGTTCTCATCAAACCGTCCATGGTGATCAAACCGTCCATGCTATGAGCGCCAGATTCCGCAAGACAAGGCGCTATACAAAAGTTGTTTGTTGCGTGCTGAACTTGTGCACTAGCTTCCTTCATCCCGTACCCCTTTGTGCATTGTGTTTTGTGTTCTTTGCGATTGCATTGGGAATATACGTTTACTCTTAACCCAGTTGCGTTCATACCATTCAATTCTGACTCCTGGGAACAAGAGTTGCGACAATGCTGCCCACACGCATATTTTGTGCTCGTATTTTCATGTTAAGTAGCCTAAAGGATGAACGGACGTGTTGCATAATATCACACACGCGTGGAAAAAGACCATGGTTGGTAATGGTTTTGTGATCATGGGATCGTGGGTTATGGCACCGGGTACCATAGTACGCAATAGTTGTGGGATCATGGGATCATGGGATCTTGCCAGGGGTGAGGCGTGCAATGTAGCAGGCGTGCAATGTAGAAATGTTTCTGCATCTTCCTGTATTCCTTCCTCTCCAGGTCCCTTTTTTCCATTGTGTGCTTCGTTATTTGCGGTTGGATTTGGAATATACGTGTACTCTTTACCGAGTTACGATCATATCATCCATGTCTGACTGCTGGGAACAAGAGTTGCAACAATGCCTGGAGGCCGACCTTGACTTCGCCCCTGGGGACTTCATTGCGCGGCATCCCGAAGCTGCGCCGCCGACCATTCGCCGTCGCCATGCCAGTCTACGCAAGAAACTGAGGAACCGGCTCAAAAAGCGGTTGGAGCGTGGAGTTCAATCGTCATCCATGGCAAATCTCAACACGCCACAAGCACAAGCCGACAAGGGATCTAACGGGGGTGTGAGGAACACGCCACAAGCACAAGCCGCTAAGGGTGCCAGGAACACACCACAAGCACAGGCCGCTAAGGGTGCCAAGAACACACCACAAGCACAAGCCGCTAAGGGTGCGAAGAACACGCCACAAGCACAAGCCGCTAAGGGTGCCAGGAACACACCACAAGCACAAGCCGCTAAGGGTGCCAGGAACACACCACAAGCACAAGCCGCTAAGGGTGCCAAGAACACGCCACAAGCACAAGCCGCTAAGGGTCCCAGGAACACGCCACAAGCACAAGCCGCCAAGGGATCTACTGGGGGTGTAAGGAACACACGACAAGCACAAGCCGCTAAAGGGTTCCAAGAACACGCCACAAGCACAAGCCGCCAAGGGCTATACTGGGGGTGCATAGAACACGCCCGAGGCGCAACGCGATAAAGGTATTGTTGCTAGACACGGCAATACGCCTGAAAAGCAACATGCCAAAGCCTCACATCCTCGATCGCCGGGGGTTGTTGGTGCCGCTAAGAAAGAGCTTTTCCGCGGAAAGCACAAGCTGCCGTCTCGCATTTCTTTGAAATCCGTCCAAGAGTATTGCCTTGATGGCTTGGATGTTTTGTACTCGCCGCTGTTCGATGCCCTTTGCCATCGATTTGGTCAACTGCTTTGGGGCCCGGTTGGTGCGCACAAGTTTCTTGTTTCCCGAGATGATAGTGCAGTCCGTACCACCAACCTCTTTGGGGTGCCAACCACGGATGTGATTACTAGTGCGATCTTCGAGTTCCGAAATGACTTGTTTGCAAACTATGTACAATACGGGGAACCACCTTTTCGCGTTCCGCCTCGGTTGCAGCCCACGAGTATTGGCCCCTTTAAAGTGTATGATACGCTGGTGTGGCATTCGCCACATCGTATGTATGCATGCCCCGTTTGTAGCAAGTATCGTGCCAAGTACGATCCTATAAATTATGGGTACGAACTGGACGGCACGACAGATTACAGGGTCCCAACCAAACTTGCGAATCTCACTGAATATCAAAAACGGCAAATCGCGTTGGGTGCTTTGTATTCAAATACCCTTAAGTACGTGGATCTGCGTCACCGACAGTGGCACCATGCTATTGGGACCGTTGGTGTGGGCCGCAAGCCTAGCCAGCATTATAATGCACTATATGGGTTTATGACCATGAAAGAAGATGTGCTGCGCGATTATCAAAAGCCGAAGGATAGTGCCCAAGACACGCGGCAAATGAACCAAGCATTGCTGTTGCTGAAGAAAATTCACCCCTTTTATTCCCGGTTTTTGGCGCATTATGAAACATTGTACCGCTACTTGCAAAATGCACCTTCTACAATGGGGACGTTGACACAAGGATTTTTTGAGGATAAGTACGGGAAACGCCTGGAGTACCATCTACAAGACGAGTATGGGGCTTGGGCAGTGGAGTGTGATGCACCGCGGAACATTATTCCCGGTTTTGCCCCTCACCAAGACAGAGTGGGATTCATGCATCGAGCACCATTTCAACGTGCAGGGGGGACCGTTACCGCTGCAGCACAATCATTGGCGAACGGCAGGTATTTGCATTTCAACGATCCCAAATTGGAACCGTGCGTTTGGCCGGATTTGTATCCTGGTGGAGTTGGTGGATACAAGGTTGGGTGTGGAATTGGATGTGCAGCGTATTACCGTAGCCGGTATCTTGCATTTGATGAGCGCTGGCGCCGTGACCGATGGTGTGTAATAGCTTTGACCTACACGGGTTCCGTGTCTACTTTCTTTCCCGCCACCGATTCGATCTTCTACTCAACACAGCAAATGCAAAATACGTCAATCCGAAATCTTGATCTTCATCATGTAAGTCAAGGCCATTATTTAATAAGCTTGTTGTACCTGCAAGGACAACAAGCAAGCATAACATCCAAGAAATGTTTTCTAAGTAACAAAACTTTAAATGCGCTGTGCGCGCGTCGCTGATCTGTCATTTTAATCTCGCGAATATCAGCACGTGCGCTGCCAGTGGCAATCCCATTACACTCCCCTGCTAAGTTCAGCCATACCTCTGGAAATCAAAGGTATGGTTGGACTGATGACCCATTAGTGGGGTTTTCACTGGCTTATTTTCTTAAATGCCTACAAAATGGACATTCAGAAAGTGTGCCTAACCTTTGGGGTTGGAGAAAAGCCTGCTCTACCTTTGGCTACAAAAAACCCCATTCCCATTCAGGGGGTGTGGTGAACACTCCCCTGCTAAACTGGTTCACATCACATAAAAAAACAACAATTCCACTTGAAGTTGTTTAATTATATAATAAAATGTATGCTGCCCTGGTTTCAAAACTACAACCATTTTGAAAAACCTGCGAAAGTTTCCCAGTCTAGGGGAAAACCCTGCAATGTTTCTCAAAACCCTGCAGCTTCAAAAACAACAGGCCACACTGCACACAACTGAGGCAACAACAACAAAAGAACGTGTGTTGTTTAGCTGAACTCAGTTCGCACATGCACAGCAAAGCCATGGAGTGCTGTGCCACGGTACTGTACAACAGTGCAGTTGTGCGTGTGCTTGTTTGGCCTGCAGTAACAAGGTTCCATGTAGAAGAAAAATGAGCAAAACGAAGAAAACTGAGACAAACCCATACATATATCTGTGACAACAGGGCCTTTTACAGCCCTCTTAGAGCAGAAAAACACACCAGCGTTGGAGTCAATTTTGACATTCCAGATCATCTCATCAGATTCAGGCAGCCGCAAGCCTGCCTAGGGATTCATAAGGTTAAAACACATAAAGAAGACATACAGTTGTGACAATATTCAATAATAACAAACCTCATGGCTGCATACCCTGCAGTCGTGCTGGCAATCGCTCATACCCACAGCGCAACCTCCAGCGCGCCACCATACAAGGGCAGAGCATGTAGCAACGCACACACACCACTGGCGTCGCACGCACACACTTGAAAAACAGCAGGCTGACAGGACGCTCTGCAAGTGCAGGCTGTCCACTGCACACACGCACACCTGTGTGTGGCGCCTTCAGCGCCGTCCGCGGCAGGCAGACGCACTCACACGCGCACGCTTGGTCGCTCACGCACAGACAAACCCTGGCCCCTGCCCTGACTGCCGGCGCAGAAACACAAACACTGGGCGTGCATCACACACGCACACAGTCCAGCGCTGACAGCCTCCTCACAAAAATGAAACTCAAAAAGAGACTTAGCAAGTTCAATAGAAAATGGGTTATATCCCTCTTAACAAGCAACTGGCTTTAAGCCAAGCACACAGCGCTGCGTAGCACTGTTCAAGGCGCTCTGCTTCGGCGTTCACCACAGCGTCGTTCGCAGCAGCGTTGCGCTGACAGTAAGAAAAAGTGCTTTTCCATTGCTTTGAGGCATACTCTAGTTGTATTAGAGATGCACTGAGCATCCATGCATTTTAATCTTAGTATTGGTCCAACCAAAAGTGGTGATAACACATTTTGACCTATGGAACCAAACACCCAATCAGGATATGGAGTGGACCCCTTAATCCCCTTTCAATGTGAAGCTATTCATCTTTTCCTGAGTTGACTGAGCACTGACATACCTAAAGTAGAGCCTATGAATTTATCTATGTTTTTCCATGAATTCTTAGCTATCCTAGTGGTATGCACCCTAGGGGGCTGGGCACCTCTTTTTGAGAGGTCCTGGGTTCAATTCCTGGTCAGCCTAGCTAAGTAGGAAGATCCCATGTGACATGGCAGTGACCTGATCGCCACATACCATGCCACCTCAGCACATATGGGACCCAAAACAAAGAGTGCACATCTCCTGAGATGGCACTATGGAGAGAGAGTGATCCTGAGGCAGTTTTCTAACTCTTTTCCAAAAACATTTCAGCTATCTTTGTGAATATGCATTCATTTGTGACCTGAGTTGCAGTTTCTGTGAATATCCAATCATCTTTCACTGTTTACACTGCAGCCCTTCATGCTTTGATCCTGAATCCTCTTCTCTTTGCATACTATTGGCTTGGGCTATCCTGGAGTGACTTGGAGTGACTGTATTTCATCAAAACAAAAGCTTTTCATCTCCAAAAACAAGCAGCAGGAATCCCTACACCAACAGCAAGCAGCAGGAGAGGCAAAACACAGTGCTGAAAACACTATAAACTTTTCTGGTAGCAAGAGGCAGCCTGTCTCTGTGCACCGGCAGCGACCCCGCGCCGTACAACCAGTGCTCCGAGTACAGGCAAACATAAGCAGAAGGGCGGACTAAGATGGATCCAGGAAAGGAGGACGCTGACGTGAAGACAGCGCCAGCGCCTGAGGCACCGGCAAGGCCGGCACCTGGCGCTGTACCTTCGGCGGAGCCCTTACATGGGCCAGTGGATACGGCTGAGGACTCCCTGGATGGGCTTCAGACGGCCTTCGGGGCCCTGTCTGTCGAAGAAGTGGTCTCTCAGCCTCAGCCTGTGAAGAGGAAGAGAGAGAACGAGAGCGAGAAGGATGCTGGAGGAGAAGCGGACGAAGGAGAGGAACAAGGGCAAGACCTGACGAGTATCCCTACCTTCGAAGGCGCACCAAGCGCTTCTGGCCTCCACGCATCACCCTCTCCCATAACCACCACACTCCCAGCCGCCGCAACATCCACTTCCACAACCAAGCTGCCTATGGCAGAGGGCACAGGCTTTACTGGCATGCCTCCCTACCCCGCCTATGGTATGGGCCCACCTACCACTGCGCTCCATGAGGCAACTACTGCCAGTGAGCCTGTGGCTTCCAGCGCTGCGCCGCGATGGTATGCAGCTGATTATCCCCATCCACTACACGCTACTGGAACCTATGTGGATGTTCCTGGGTATGCTCCTGGGTATGCACCTGGGTATGCACCCTTGAGTGGGTTGAGGAGAGGTCCAGAGTCTCTTGGTGGCAGGAGTAGAGGATCGGGAAGATCCTCCAACAGGTCCCTGACGCGGTCGGAGATCAACGAGGTGCTCCGAGGAGGCACTTCAAAAATCGTGGGCGACCTCACGCAAGAGATCAGGGAGAAACTGGAGCCCCTGATGATCCCGTCCCATGCGTCACCTACGACGGTGGGAATGTCACCCCACCGAGTACAGGCTAACCACCTGGCGGCAGGGTTGACAAATACCCTGGGGAGCCTGAGGAGCCGACCGATGCCGACTCCTGCAGCAGTACCGAGAAGTCCATTCGTCCCGAGAACGGCCCAGCCGCCCTACAGCCACGTGACGAACTCGACGAGGGCCGAGCTGGACCAGCTGGGGCTGACAGCTTTAAGGGCTATGGTGGACGTAGAGCCTTATGGCTCTAGTGATCTTGGCGGAGACCCCTCCGATGACGAGCCGCCGTCGATGGATTCTTCTTCGCCCTCAGATGACGAGGACCCCGAGGACCCCAAGGGTAAGAAGAAGAAGAAGAAGAAGAAGACCCGACGCCCTGAAGGACGCCGAGCTCAGGAGGCGAAGGCTATTGCCACCTCCAAGATAGTGGTCAACCTGCCTGAGTTCACAGGCAAGGACCTCAGCGAGTTCGCTGAGAACTTTGGCCGGTTCCTACGACTGACCGGCCAAACCCACGCGAGTGGGCGAGTGAAGTGCGATCTGCTCCTGCAGTGCTGCAAGACCAAGTACCTGGAGAAGCAGGTCAGGCAGATCGTGACTAACTCCGCCACCTTTGCCGATGTGTTGGTTGCCCTGGAGAGGCAGTACCCGACCTACGAGACCGACCTCTCCATCAGGGCCGAGATCCAGAACCTTCCCGTGCTGCCCAACAACCCCAAACCTGGCAGGGTCTCCGAGCTGTTGGCTGACCTGGATCACTGGGCTGGACGACTGACGCCCGGTTCCTACAGCAGCGACGACCTGCTGTTCTGGTTGTGCGCCAAGCTCCCCCGAGAGCTATGGGACGAGTGCCGTTTGACGGCTGAGCGCAAGGCTAGATCCCTCCGCTACGAGGATCTATGCGTGCTGCTCCTGGAGATGGCGCTGGAGAAGGAGAGCGACCAGCACTTGAACAACTACGGTCCACGTGGTGGAGGTTCTGGAGGCAAAGGGTACCAAGGGTCCCGACCTGGGCAGGGGACTACCCCAAAACACGCCCACGCCCGTCTAATGGAGAACGTGAAGGAGCTATTCTGGTGTGATGCCAGAGATGAGCAGGGCCACCTGCAGCACGCCTCTGACTGCGAGCAGCGAGACTGCTTCGTCGTCCAGGGGAAGCAGCAGGAGAAGAACACCGGCGCCAAAGCGAAGCTGCCGGATCATTACCGCTGCACCATCACGTGTGCATTCTGCGGTAAGCGGAAGCACTACGAGGATGAGTGCTACCATAAGCAACGCCTATCGGCGAAGCTTAAGGGGGAAGATCCTGGCAAAGGCTCAGGCAAAGGTGGAGGCAAGGCCAAAGGCAACGACTCCGGCAAGGGCAAGTCGAAAGGACGTGGTCAAGGTGGTCAAGACAAGGGTCAAGGTGGACGAGGAGGAGGCGCTAACCGCCAGACCGACAACAAGAACAAGGACAAAAACGGAGGCAACCCCAACCCTAATCCAGGGGGGAACTCCGAGCCCTCTGGAGGGCAGTCTGGACCTACCACACGCTCACAAACGCAGGCCCAGCAAGAACAAGGAGCCAAGCGTGAGCATGAAGGTGGTGATGACGGCAACGCTAAGAAGAGGAGCCGTTTCATGAGGATGGCCCGCAAATTGCGGAACAAGGGGTTCGAGGTGACCTGTCCCGCGGAGTTCTGACGGGGACGCTCTGGTGGCACCCAAGACCTGGTGTTTTGGGTACGTATCCGACTAGGGGGACGTGAATACCTGGGAGTACTGGATACTGGCGCCACAATACCGATAGTGGCCAAGAAAATTTTACCTTGTGGGAGCCTGAAGAACACCATGACCACCGCCGCTATACACATGGGGGATGGACATGTGGTGCACAGCTGCGGGGACTGTGAAGTGGAGGTACCTATGGGCCCCAGGACTATCGCCCATCGGTTCTATGTGATGGACACTGATGCCTTCGACTTTGTACTGGGGACTGACTTCTTCGTGCAGCACTCCCAGATACAATCCCTGACGCTCCAAGCGCCCTACCTCCTCTACGTGGACCACGGCAGTGGCAGAGAGTCTGTGCCACTGGAACAGTCGGAACATACCTCGAGTTACCTGAGACTATCGAAGGAGGAGCCCTCGAACATGATGGCGGCCTCCAAAACTGAGGACTATCAACTATTGGGGGAAGTCCTAGACCAAGGCCTGAAGGAGTTGGGTTACTCTCGAGAAGACCTGAGTGTGGAGTTGTTCGCCAGTGACAAGCAACATGTAGTGGACCTTTACTGCAGCAAGGGGAAGAACTGCAGCTACAAATTTTACTGGCCCTCTTTCGGGATGGCCTACGGGAACCCCAGATTCAGTGAACTGGGGAAGGTGCTGACCAAGGTGGCCTTGGAACGTTCCCGTATGGTCCTGTGTTCCCTCGATTGGGGAGCCCATGGGGGCAACGAGTACTGGCGAAACCTCCTGCACAGGCTGACTATCAGCTCTGTTCGTTTGCCTGATGAGGCCATTTACGTGCCTCTGGGACGCAAGACGCCTATTGGGAAGCCCGGATGGGGGAGTATGCTCAGCGTGGTGGACGGAAGTCTTATCACTATCCCCTGGGAGGACCTGGACCCGACTCTGGTCCAGGCTATACAACGTGAAAGCGATGGACTCGCCTTGGGTGACTTGAAGGATCGCCTACGACCTCAAGATGCTGTTGAAACTACACCCGGAGGAGATGAGTACGTCGTGACTGACACCAACGCCCCCAACTCTCCCTGCCGTGTACCTGTTCCTGATGGAGTCTCTGAGTGTGGACTATCTGAGCTACCTAGCTCTATCCACTCAGATGACGAAACTGAGCACGACGCCTTCTTCGTGCAGACCTGTGTGGAGGAAGTGGAGAACGCCGAGTACGTCGCCCCACTAAAACCCCTACTCTCCATGAGGGTGGAAGACCCCGTGGATGAAGAGCTGGACCCTCGATCCAGGCTCAGGGAGTATGTGGATTCCAAGAGGAAGTTGGTGGCGAAAAAGCTATGCTACGCGAAGCCTACCCGCAGCTCATGGCCACTGAAGCAAGGACGTATGGGAGACCTATCCCAACTGAAGGAGGACCTCGAACAGAAGATCACCACCTGGCAAAGGGAGGTAGATCTCAAGCTCATGAAGAGCGTATGGGGTGCCCATGTGAGGACCCCAGAGGAGGACGACCTCTCGGAGGAATGTGTATGTGAACCCCCTCGAGCGTGCCTATGTTGCCATCGTCCATCGGAGATGGTCGAGCAAGACCTTCTATACGCCTACCAAGGGCTGAAGGATACTACCACGGGCGAAGAGTCGGTGGAGGACCACCTCCCGACATCTATTCAGGGGGCAAGCAACTTACACTCTGACGAGGACATGGAGGACAAGATCAAGTTCTTGGACCCGCGGGTACAGAAGCTTATAAGGACCTATCTGGAGGTGTTCGGAGAACTACCCCCTCCAGCGTCATGCGACAAGCTGGTACAGATGGACCTCAAGCTGAAACCCGAGTTCGTGGGTCACAAGATCCGGAGGAGACCCTATCCAGCTCCTAAAGAGCAGGCCGACGAGATTGAGCGACAGATACAAGAGTGTATCGACGCTGGCCTAGTCCTGGAGTACAAGGACGGGGACTACCCCCTACACTGCAGCCCCTGTTTCCTGGTGGCTAAACCTGGGTCTACAGCCAAACGGCTGGTAGTGGACTATGGAGAGCTGAACAAGAAGACGCTGAACCACTCAGGGTCCATTCCCAATATGGAGTCTACCCTGGAGAAGATAGCCTCCTGTCGCTACAAGACCAAGATGGACAAGCGAAGTGGATTCTGGCAAGTGGACCTGACGCCCAACGCGCAGGAACTACTGGCCTTCATCACCCCTCAGGGGAGGGTATTCAAGTGGAAAGTCATGCCGTTTGGCGTGGCTAACGCACCCGCTCTTTTCCAAGAGCTGATGAACAAGATCTTGTCCATCCTACGAAGGAGACCTAAGGTGCAGGAGCTCATATCCCGTGGTGCCCAGATGGAGGCTCACATCGACGATGTATGCCTCGGGACCAATACCCAGGAGGACCACCTAATCCTCTTGGGTGAGTTCTTTGCGATCTGCCAGGAGAACCACACTCGACTCAAGCTGGAGAAGTGTGAGTTCATGCAGGAGACCATGCAGTACTTGGGGTTTGACATTGGCTATGGGTGGTGGACCCCAGCGGCCTCTAAGGCCAAACCCCTGATGGATGCCAAGGTACGACACGAAGACCCCAAGAAAGGACTTCATGATGTACGCAGTTTCATTGGGGCGTGCAACTTCTATCGCCGCCACATCAAAAACTTCACCTACACCAGCGCTGTACTGACTGACTTGATCAAGAAGAGTACTACTTGGCGCTGGGGCCCACAAGAGCAACAAGCGTTTGACGAGCTCAAAGACAAGGTACCCAACGCTAAGTGCTTGGGCGTGCCTAGGGCACAAGGGGAGATTATCCTGGTGACCGACGCCAGCAATGTGGGCGGTGGTGGAACGTTGTTCCAATGGCAAGCACTAGAGAAGGAGGAGTTCGACTCGGCCATTTCCCAATGGGGGACGGAAGGTCTCAACCGAGATGGAACCCTCAAGCACAGCTACCCTGACGACAAGTGGGTCCTAGTACCTCTGGGCCACTGGAACTGGAAGTTGAACCAGGCCAGGGGGAACTACTCCACCTATGAGCAGGAATTGCTCGCGGGTATGCTGGTGCTATCCTCACAAGCACGACTGTTGGGGAGTAACCCTGTGGTCTGGCTGTGCGACCAAGGACCGGTCCGCAGTTTCCAGAAGGGTCCCCCAGCTGAGAAGGCCAAGCTACGACGCTGGTGGACCTACCTCAGTCAACTACGGCTGACGGTACACCATATCCAGGGAGTGAAGAACGAATGTGCCGACTATATCAGCCGCAACAACTTCGACGCCCTGATTGGTGCCCGGTCTGAAGCGCTGGCTAAGGAGGCTTTCAGCCGTATGGACGTACACCTGGACCTGAACATGACCATGATACGCCCCCTGGATGGACTCCAGCAATCGGAGTACCTGAAAGAGTTCGGGGATATCTACAAGCGCCTGGAGAAACGCCTTGAACCCCTCCTGGTCAACCAAGACCAGTGGAAGAGGGACAAGAGCTACCTATGGCACGAGGACCGTATTGTGGTGCCTAGTGACCGAGTCCCAGCGCTGCTGAAGTGGACCCATGAGTCCAGTGGTCATGTGGGTGCTGACCGTACCCTGAGGCTGTTCAAGCAGTGGTTCCACACTACGTGGACTGACGACCAACTGCGGAAAACCCTCCAGCCTATCGTGGACAAGTGCCCGTGCAGGTCCTGTAAACCAGGGGATATCAGGGACAGAGGTCTCTACTCGACCCTGCCCATCCCTCACTGTGCTAACAGTGCTCTATACGTGGACTACACGGAGATGCCGAAGTTCGGAGGCTATGACTTCGCCCTCGTGGTAACCTGTGGGTTGACCAGGTTTACCAGGGTGTTCCCATGTACCAAGCACATTACCGGGGAAGAGACTATCAAGATACTCTTGGAGGAGTGGTTTTGTGTCTATGGGGCGCCCAAGGAGATCAACTCCGATGAGGACGTACGAGTACGCTCAGATACTGGCTGGTACAAGAGGGTCCTGAGATCCCTCAATGTCCAGGTGTCTACGGGGATTCCCTACTCTCACACGAGCAACCCCCTATGTGAGCGACAGATTCGTGTCCTGAAGGAGAACGTCAGGATATGGTGCAAAACTGAGCGCACCAGAGACTGGGTGAGACTACTCCCCGTCATATCCTTGATGATGAACTCCCAAGAGAGTTCAGCTACTGGCTACTCGCCTCATGAGCTATTCATGGGGCGCCCGGCATGGTTCCTACATGCCCCCTATCCAGAGGACACCCATTCTTCTGTGGGTGAATGGGTCCAAGAACAACAAGCGAAGGTGGACAAGGCCAAGGCTATGCTCCAGAGAGTGGAGGAGCGTCAGTGAAACAAGAAGAACAAGCACCGAGTACCGGCCGCCTACCAAGAGGGGGACTGGGTGCTGGTGCACCACGGTCGACTACCCGCCTGGCCACGCTCTACCAGCGATGACCCATACTTCGGGCCGTACAAGATTCTATCTGTGGATGGGCACCGTATCACCGTGCGGTGTTCTCCCCGTCTAGGGGGGACCCTGGTGTGCGCTGCTCAGCACCTGAAGCGCTACTATGATCCTGAAGACCTCTGTGGGGAAGAGTGGGAGCTGAACGACGAGGAAATCGCCGCTCTGGACCTACAAGGGGCTGCCAGCCCTATGGAAGTTGAAGGTGAACTCCCCGACATGAACGCCGAGGAGATGGCTAAGGAGGGCTTCTACCTGGTGAAGTCTGTCCTACGCCACCACTATCGCCAGGGTTGGCGCTTCCTCACCCTCTGGGAAGGGTTTGGAGTCGAAGAGGCCACCTGGGAGCCCTTCTCTGCATTTGTTCTACCTGAGGGACGCCTGAACTCAGTTCTGGTTGACTACTTGTCCCAGAACAACCTTGGGGAGTTGCTGAGGCTCGCTGAGACGCTTGCCTCCAAGACTAAAGCTAGGGACTGAACCTTACCCTTACCTGCCAAAGCGTATGTGTGAGTGTGCTAGTCCTGAGGTCCCGAGAGCATGCCTCAGAAGTGGTGTCCTAATTATACCCAAGTCTGCGCCCTTGCTAAACCTGGAGGGTTGGCTTATTGATGCCACGGGGTACGCCCCGGGTCTCCCCTCCCCTATGCGCCCAATTTCTGTGCTGGCGCAAAACCTTGGGGGAATACCCAGCGTACTAATCCAGGTATTGTTTTCCCTACCTATCTGTCTACTACAGGGAGGGGTGGCCAAAAGCTGTGAAGGCATGAAAACGCCGTTTTGCTATGGCGTCAAAACACTGACCTAACCACTGCCACAGCCCACCAACCCTGCTAAAATTGCAGGAAACGGGTGGGACAGTGACACACGCACTACAGGTCCTACACACCCTACAGTGGCACCATCCTGGTGGGCGAGCACTGGGCAACTGGCTCTAGCCCCCACACAGGACTACCACTCCTACACGCACACTCTACTGGGCGTTGCGAAGTCAAAGGTGTCGTGGGTCCTAGCCACCCTCCTGTGAAATGACAAGAGAACACAGCACTGCTAAGCAACTGTGGCCTAACAGGGGACGCCACAACGCGTTTCCCCTGCTAGAGCTTGGAGGGAAGGAGTGCTCTCGCGTGCAAGGCGCAGATGTCGATGAAGTCAGATTCCCTGCTCTGCCACAGGTGGAGCGGAGTTACTTGTTTGTGTGATCTGCGCCCTTGTTTAGCAGGGCATAAAAAAAAGCTGCTGCACCAATCACCCTACCTGCCCACCTGTAAAACAAAGGCAAATGAAAGGGCGTTTGCGGCGGAGGAACCAAGCCACACTCCAGGTATTATACCCTTCTCAGTGTGACCTATAATACACTGTCCGCAAACACGCTGCAGAAGCAGCTACCCTTGTCAAGCAAGCAAGCGTTAAGGGACTCCTCAGGTTCTCTTAAAGAACGTACCGAGGAGCCCCTGGGTAGCCTAAACAAGGTTTACCGTGCGCACTTCGCGTGGCCTACCCTTTAATGCGTGTGTGCATGCACGAGTATGCACGTGAATCGTGGGCAAACCTGCCCATCTGCGCGTCAATCACAACTCCACCAGGGGGTGGCCCCGCCTGGGCTTACTCACCTTACCTACCGCTGGAGAGAGAGAGCAAGTGAGGGGCGCACGCGAAGAACGTTGCTATGCACTTGTGTGTATGTCTAATCACCCTGATCTGACCGCTAATCATCTGCAATCTTTCTAATCAATCCCTCTATCGCGTTCTATCTTTGTTAGCGCTGCTACGAGGCTCGTTCACGGAGACACGAGACGAGCAATGTGTATGCGGCATACGAGACGAACATACCTGTAGTTTATACCTGATTCATTGAAGTCTTTTCGATTGATATTCGAATTCTTGAATTTTTGAAGCTTCTATTAGTGTGGGTGGAATCTGTATGTTTATTTATTAATGTGTGTCTCGTCATTTTCAAGGCTACGTGAGACATACGTTTATAATTCCATTATTTCTCCATTTTCCGGCGCTTCGCTAGGAGCCGCTCCTGCGCGCCGCCATTTTATGCGTATGAATTTCTGGATTTAAAAAATGCAGAGATGATTATAATTTCTATAAAAATGTGCTTCTGATGCACAATTGGATTCTGCTCAGGTGTGTCATTTCAGAAAAATTCTACGCCGTCATTTGACGGATTTTGGTGTCGTCGCTTCGTTTTTGCGTGGATTCGTCCATAATTCTCCCATTCCTGCCTCTGCAGATACCCACGCGCAGCCTCGCTGAGTAGGCCGTGTTCGGGCCGAAACGCAGGTGCCTGGAGAGACTGAGCAGAACCAAGACCCGGCCAAGGGGCAAAATAATTTCTTTCTCGACTCCCTTCGCCCTAAGACAGGTCACAGGTCGCCAGCAGGTTTACGAGAACCCATGCGAGTGTGTATATTGTGTCTTGCGTTTGGGTTGTGTCGACGCTGCGTCTTGGAGGGAGGGATGCATATGCACATGTTTGGCACACTCCCATACTAACCCAACCAACCCACAGGAGCCCCGGCAGCGCCATGAGCGCTGAGTCTTCTGTAGGATATGTTACAAACAAAGCAGCAAAAGAGCGCCAGCCATGGTGAGCGCTCAGTTTTCAGTGTGAGGGAGACTGTAGGTATTTTAAAGTAGATGTGGAAACCAAGGAAAGGCCAAGAAAAATTCCCTTTTTCGTAAAATGCGACAGTGGTGGCCACCACAGCACAAGGGGGGAGTAAAAAAAAGTGCTTTTCCATTGCTTTGAGGCATACTCTAGTTGTATTAGAGATGCACTGAGCATCCATGCATTTTAATCTTAGTATTGGTCCAACCAAAAGTGGTGATAACACATTTTGACCTATGGAACCAAACACCCAATCAGGATATGGAGTGGACCCCTTAATCCCCTTTCAATGTGAAGCTATTCATCTTTTCTTGAGTTGACTGAGCACTGACATACCTAAAGTAGAGCCTATGAATTTATCTATGTTTTTCCATGAATTCTTAGCTATCCTAGTGGTATGCACCCTAGGGGGCTGGGCACCTCTTTTTGAGAGGTCCTGGGTTCAATTCCTGGTCAGCCTAGCTAAGTAGGAAGATCCCATGTGACATGGCAGTGACCTCATCGCCACATACCATGCCACCTCAGCACATATGGGACCCAAAACAAAGAGTGCACATCTCCAGAGATGGCACTATGGAGAGAGAGTGATCCTGAGGCAGTTTTCTAACTCTTTTCCAAAAACATTTCAGCTATCTTTGTGAATATGCATTCATTTGTGACCTGAGTTGCAGTTTCTGTGAATATCCAATCATCTTTCACTGTTTACACTGCAGCCCTTCATGCTTTGATCCTGAATCCTCTTCTCTTTGCATACTATTGGCCTGGGCTATCCTGGAGTGACTTGGAGTGACTGTAATTCATCAAAACAAAAGCTTTTCATCTCCAAAAACAAGCAGCAGGAATCCCTACACCAACAGCAAGCAGCAGGAGAGGCAAAACACAGTGCTGAAAACACTATAAACTTTTCTCTGACTCCTCAGCGCCCTCCCACGGCACTGCTTTCACTGAACTCTTCGTGCATTTGCCATATCCTCAGCAGCGCCAGCCGTGTAGCGCTCTCAGCCGGCACAGCGCTCCCATTCTGCGCGTGGGCTCCTCAGTAGCTCACTCCTGAGCGCCGCTGTTATTCCCGGATGTTCTGGACTGCGCGGACTCACGCATTTGCTGGCACCTTGGCTGCTCTCTTCCCATGATGGGTTTTCTTCGCCGTGTCTCTTTGGGAGGGCGGTTTACCTTTCGCAATAAGGTCTCGGAGGCAGCGGAGCTCATCCACTGCTGTATCACGTTCAGAACGAAGACGCCGCGAAGTTTTTGTCTCCTCATCCAAGTCCTCTTGCAGCTGATTCCGCTCTCTCCGAAGCCGTTCGCTGGTCTTCTGGTGTTCTTCGCGTTCTCTTCGCAGACGTGCTGCACCTTGACAACTGCAGCGCTCACAATCCTCACAGGGCATTGCTCAGTTGAAGACCGAATCGTTCGGTCGGCACGGTACAAGCAAGCTTGTAATAGCTTTGACCTACACGGGTTCCGTGTCTACTTTCTTTCCCGCCACCGATTCGATCTTCTACTCAACACAGCAAAGGCAAAATACTTCAATCTGAAATCTTGATCTTCATCATGTAAGTCAAGGCCATTATTTAATAAGCTTGTTGTACCTGCAAGGACAACAAGCAAGCATAACATCCAATAAATGTTTCCTAAGTAACAAAACTTTAAATGCGCTGTGCGGGTGTCGCTGATCTGTCATTTTGATCTCGCGAATATCAGCACGTGCGCTGCCAGTGGCAATCCCATTACATGGTGGTCCTTCTTCCAAGTGAGTAAAGAGATGAAGAATCAACTTATGTGGAACCAGCAAAGTTTCAAAGTGCAACGTGGTGATCACGCAGAGGATATCACTGCGGAACATTTGCGTGCTGCTAAAAGCTCTGCAGGACCCAAGCCTCCTCCAAAGCGACACTCATCACATCACGCACAATCTTCTTCGCAATCCACTCAATCACCTGGTCAGCCGAGCCAATCAACTCCATGTCCAGGTGCCGAATCATCCACACAGTCCCCGAGCCAACCAAGCCAATCATCAGCACGCCCCGCACACGAACAGAAGAAGGCCTGTGCTTTGTACCACGATGGTGTTGATTCCATGAATCGGAATTCGGAAGGCGAAGGGGGTGATCAAGGTACTGCGGAACTCAACCCATACTATCGATATGGAACTTATGTACCATCCAAGCTAGTTGGGACACGATCCTATTGGGCCTCGCGGCATCTTGACCTCACTGCAATGAGCCGCGAGCTCGGAAAAGCAGACCTATTTATTACTTGGACAATGAATGACAATTGGGCTGATTTGCAAGCCGCGGTGCAAAAGGGATGTCGCGCAGGTGCGGTGTGGCCTGGACGATATCCCGAGGGCACAAGGCCCACCAAGCCAATTCCAGACGGGTACGATATGGAGGCATGCGTCGCATGTCACAGGCGGGTCGAGACCTTCAAGCGTGAGTTCTTAGCCATTGGCAAGAGAGGTCCATTTGGAATGGTTCGCGATTATTGGTTGGGCTTTGAATACCAAGAGCGCGGCCGAGTGCACTTGCACGGTGTTGTTTGGTGCCAACCGGATTCAATCCCGGATGATGTCATTTGCGCTACAATGCCCCGCGAAAGCGATGGCTATGATCCGGAATTCACTTCATATCTATGGAGTTTATACAAGGAGTGCAATATGGTGCACCAGTGTTAACCAGACAAATGTTTCAACATTGGCCAAGGGCACGTATCTACCGAGTGCAAGGAAGGGTATCCGTTTACGGTTCCCCAACATAAGGAGGAGTTGGACAGTAAAGGTGTACGCATATTGTACCGCCGACAGGAACAAGAAGATGCTTATGTGGTACCTCACAATCGTCGTCTTCTAGTACGTTTGCAATGCCACAACAATGTGCAAAGGATCACATCTTCGGGGTGGGAGTTGTACCTTGCCAAATATCTCACCAAAGCTGCAAAATCATTCACTGTTCCAATGAACCTGTCACCAAATACCACTGACGTTGAGCGCTTGCTTAAGCTACGTTCTTTGGGACGCATGGAGAATTGAATGATGCTGCTGGGCATTCATCAATGTAGGGGTAGTAGAGAGGTTGTATGGATTCCAACGGATCCATTGTCTCAGTTGGGGCGCTTGAAACGCCGCAAACACCTACCGGAGGATGACGCGTCTACAGATGTTTGGTGCCTAGATAGGTACGATTTCTTTTTGGAGCTTCCGGACAGTTTGCAACTGAAGTACCCTGACTTCTACCGCTATTACCGTCGTACACAGCGCAATCCCTCAGAGGCCAGCGCCTTGGCAAGCAATCCGGCAGAGGATACGGCCAACGAATCTCCGTCTAGTGATTCGGACGACGCAGTAGACGGTGATCGGTATAAAGCCAATCCTCCTGACAATGGCAAGGAGCGCCCCTACTGGTGGCCATCCCCTCCAGAGCGCATTGAGCGGGAAATTAGAGACACCATGGGCAATAAGTGGAGGTTGCGCCGGCGCACTGCCATTCCAAGGTGGAATTTCTACCTTCCCTGCGGTGAGGACGCCAAAAAGTACTTCTTACAAAAGGTTCTCCTCTCCCAGCTAAAGAAGGTCCCTACCAGGACCGGCCCCTGCTGTGCCCCTTTCGCCTGTCACCCCTGCTGACTTGCTCCTGATCAGCGATTGCATTTCTCAAAGTCCAGGGTCCAAAATCCAAAAATATAGAAAATACACTCCTCCTTCAACCCTGAACAGCAACCAGATCCCACAAATACAGCAATAACCCAATCCACAATCCAATCCACGCTGTGGGCTTTCGTTCAGCACACCGGTCGTCCCACGGTGGCGGGCATGTACAAGAATTGCACCAAGGAAGAAAGCCCTGAAATTGGCATATGAACACAATATGAACAAATGTGAGGAAGGATAGTAACATACACAATCACTGCCATGTACCCTTCGTTCCTTGGACTCAAGACCTCCCCTTGACTCACCACTGTGATGCCTTGAACCAGGTCCGAGTGCATGGCTAAGTTACATGTGTCACAAGTCACTACATAAACCCCAAAAATGTGTTCACTCCCAAGCCTCTAAATCCTAGCCCACTAGGGGAGGTGTCGTGTCATGGCCTAGAGTGGCACTCAGGACCATGCCCTACCCTGACATAACCTTGGTTGGACTTGGAGTCGAATGGGCTTGGAGATATGCCCCATGAGTTTGAACTCATAACGTGCCAAAAACTGCCAATTCACACCATATTGGCCATATATCAAATATATGCTCAAAAATGAAGTTACCACTTATCCGAAGCCTCAAAGTATGTATGGACTCGAAGTCTAGTATTCATGGAGGATCGAGACCAAAGGTCCATGCTCATGAACATCCCCACTTTATACTCGAAACCCCTTCGGATATGGGCGCCACGCATCGCCCAAGTCAGCCCATGATCTTGAGACAAATTGTTGTAATCCTTCGTTCGCCAAGCCAAATGGAGTACACGATCCGGCATATGGTGGTATTCAACTCCAAAGCATATGCCAACATTTGAACAACATACCATGGTTCGACTCTCCATAGGCTTCTTGCTGTTTGCCGGCCAGGTAAGTACACAAAACGCAAAAATGAGCAAAAATTGAGGTCAAAAACATGAAAATATGTCCAAATACAAAGTTGTCATGATAGTATAACTCTACGCTCACCCATGATATCCGCGCATGGTTCAATATACAAATGATTGGAACCATTTGGAAACAATTCCCCCACTTGGACCCCCAATCAGGCGCATGGAGATAGCTTCGCCACTCATATCTACATGCCCCATGAAAATGGGAGTGCACTCATGGATCTCTTTGCCAAACATACCATGAGCAATACATATGCGGTAGACTTAGTCTAGCGCTTTGAATTCCACAATTGGGACATGGGCAAAGCCCTTGTCACGTGTGGTTTCCCATCTCTTCGGCCACACTAAGATATATAACATGGGCGTGAGCATATCAATACATATACTACCAATATCACACATATCCCTTAAAATTCGCTCCCACCATGGTATGCCATGCCCCTCCATGGTCATAACTTTGGGTAAAATGGACGTGGGAACCGAAGGAAAGATGCTATGCAACCGCAAGACTCATGCGCTACACTCAAAAGTCATAATATCAAGTCCGGACACATGGTCAACAAGTTATAAACAAGTTTCTACCATGTTGACCATGATCCTGTGATACAACAAGTGTGTATGACGACCTAAGGTGTTGGACCCTACTAACAATAAGTTGAGACCAAGGCGATTGCAGCGCAATATTCCTTATTCTCTTTCCTCGCACTCACGCGTAGATATGGTCTTTCAAAGTGGTCCCACGAATCACTTTTGTTTCCCTTATATCTCCAAGTCAAATGGGTGGCCGATATAAGGGAAACCTGATTTGGGCATAGGGAAAAGAGTATGACCACTCGAAGAAGACCAAATCAAGTGCGGCGATGTCGCAGTCGAAAATCCGATTTCGACATCGCGAAAAATTCAGATTAAAATTTCGAGTGCATATTTAGAAAATTGCGGAAGCAACGAACCCTTTACTGATGAAATCTGACCCTTCATCGGGGTTTCCGCCAAAATATCTGGAAATAACAGTTAACCAATCAGTTACCGCAAAATCGGGAGCCAACTGACAGTCGCCGATACATTGACCATCAGAACGAAAGGCTCAAAAATTACGGAAACATTATGATAAAAAAACCCTGTTGATTCCTGATATTCCGATATATAAATCTCCGCTGGCGGCGCCTCGGTACTGAATATGGCCGCTCATAGCCGGAATGGCCAAACCTATCACACTATCACATCGGGTTAGGTCAGGTGGATGGGAGAGTATGATATCAGCCAATGGCGGCTTGCCGGCACATAGATACACACCCCAAGTGACCCAAAGATGGCCACGGGGGTCCGAACCGGCTTCACCCCCCTTCCTAGAGCGTTGTTACCGCTCGGAAGTCATTGAAGAGAGGACGGGAGGACCCCAATGGGCTCCAACCCCCCCCCCCCATGTCCCAAGGACACATGGAGGCCCCACACACGTCGTAGGCGTCCCCCCCGCCCCAAGGGAGGGGTGAGGACACTCATAATCGGTGCCCTACGCCATATCCGATCTCCTCTTGATCTACAACATGGACCACGGGGTTCAAAGATAGAAAAACGTTGTCGGTCGACCTAAATAAGTATACCACAAAGAAATATATATGTGGAGATCGAGTGAAGGGGGTATATGGCCAATCAAGGCCCAAAAATCCCCGGATGAACGCCCTCACCCATCTCCCAAGCACAAAAACAAACAAAAATGCCAAGGGGGATCCATTACGGTGCTACTGCAGCCACCAAATGGACCAACACGTCCTTGACATCCAAAGAAATGTTCTTTTTCTTCAGATAGTCCACCCAGACCGTGGTGTACCTCGGCACGAAACTGCTCGGAGGCTCCCACGAATCCCTGGATGCGGCGAATCCCTTCCAACGGACTTTATAAAGCCTACCCCCAGGCGTCCCCGGGTCCGGCTTGTCCGCCAGGATCCTCTCGGCGGTGAAGTCGTCATCCTCACCCTCGTCGTCCGAGTCCACATCCCCGGCCGTGAACTCGAAGGTGACGGGACGTCCGCTGGGGTCTGGTGCTCGGGGACGAAGCTGGGTATGGTTGCGGTCCAGGATCTTGTTATCCCCCACACGAACCTCATACACATCCTGCCCGACCTTCCGCACGATTACCCCCGGCACATACCAAGACGCCTGCCGATGCCTGGACAGGTCATCCTTGTGGTGCCGCTCCACCCACACGGTGTCTTGGAGAGCATACTTCTGGACTTTTCCCTGCTTGAAGTACTTGGCCCTCTTGTCATGCTCGTCCTGAAGTGCCTTGCACACCTTGGCCGCCGTGTCGTCCGCTTCAGCCATCATGTCGTTCGCATCCCGGGCCACTTTGCCATGGTTTAACCACGGGAGAGTGCGTGACACTCGATCCCGTAGGAACAGGATGCGATGGGGCGACAGTCCAGTGGGCCCCGGAAGGTCGTGATACACTTGGAGTACCCTCCACAGCAAATTGTACCAATTCCGGCCCGGTTCGTCGATGTGCAGCTGGCGGAACTTCTCGAACATCTGCCGCCCGGCCACCTCAGCCCGGCCATTTGACCGGCTGTGGTATGCCACTGTCTTGGCGTGCCGAATCCCCATGTGCTTGCACATCGTCTTGAACCACGTCCCCACGAATTGACTGCCCCGATCGCTGCAGATGACAACTGGGACATCGAAAATCGCCAGCCAATGCCTGATCATGGCATTAGCGACGGTCTTGGCCTGCAGCTGCACTCCATGCTTGTCCTTCTTGTCCTTCTTCTTGGACTTCTTGCCCGGGACTGCCACGATATACCCGCTGTGCCTGTCCACCGCCAGGATGACACAGTCGTAGGTCTCTCCGTCCACGGTGACCTCAGGCATGGCGAACACATCCATGGCCACGGACCGCATAGGGGCCTCCGGTATAGCCGTATACACCGGGTTGCCCGCTGTGGAGTGGTTGGGGCTCTTCGTGGCCCGACACACAGCACAGTCGCTGCAGTACTTGTCCAGGAGGGCGTAGTACCCCGGTGGGAACTTGAAGCGCCACTCCAGGTCCTGCTGCATCTTGTCCCGACCAGGATGCATGAGCTGGGCGTTATGCCAGTGGTCAATGAGCTCCTCCATTCGGTTTTCGGGGACCAATAGCTTGTCCTTGAGGAACAGCTTGTCCCCATCCTCGGTCAAGCCCTCGGGCCATTCGTCGTCCGACGGGGCGCTCACGGCATTCCAGTACTTGCTCCAGTGGTCGGATGCCGCATAGTCATCCGACCAGTCCTCTGTGAGCACCGACCTGACTAGCTCTACAGGGGCCACCATCCATTGCTCGAGGGTTTCCTCTCGAATAGCTTGGACGCGGGCGCCCCAGAACTTGGCCAGGTCCGTACGGTTTGCCATCACCACAAAGCACTTGACCCCCTCTTGCTCCATGGCCTTCTCCATCTCGATGATGCGCTTGGCCTCCTCGGTCTCCTCGGCGTCCCCATGGCTGGATATGTCCATCCACGCCTTGCCCGCGGGGTAGGCCCATTGACTGAGGCAATCTGCCACAGTGTTGTCCTTCCCCGGGACGTATACGACGCTGAGGTCGAACTTGGCGAACGTCTCGTGCCACCGGGCCCTCCTTGCCGCCGGTCCCGAGGGGATGTCGACGTGCTCCTTGTTCCAGCTCTGCAAGGACTGATGGTCCGTGCAAACCACCACCGGTTGCAATCCGATGTGGCCAGACCACTTCCTGAGCGCACAAACAATGGCGTACGTCTCCTTCTCCCTCGCGGTCCAGGTGCGGCGTTGGCCCTCGGCCAGGATTCGACTCCAAAACGCCACGGGTACGTGCGACCCGTCGTCCCGGATCTGCTTGAGGACTGCCCCTACAGCATAGTCCGAGGCGTCCGTCCGTAGCACGAATCCCTTGTCCGGGTCCACCAGGAATAACCCCAGCTGCCCCAGGAGTCGCTTCTTCAGGCGGCTGAACGCATCTTCGGCCTCAGGGGTCCAGGCAAGCTTCTTCTTGCTCCCCTTCCGGCCATGGAACTTCCCCACCTGCAGCATCTTGTGCAGCGGCCCCGAGAGTTCTGCATACATCCGGACATAGCCCGAATAGTAATTGCAGAACCCCATGAAGGACCGGAGTTCGCTGATGGTCTGGGGCTTCTCCTAGTGGTGCAGGGACGCCAGCTTCCCAGGCATGGGACGGCGTTGCCCGTGACCAACCACGTGACCCGCGAACTCCACTTCCTTCACGAAGAGTGAGGCTTTGGTGGGCTTGCACACCATGTTGTGCTTGTCCAACTCGCTGAGCACTCGGCGCAGATCCTTCTCATGCGCGTCGATGAGCTCGTCCTCAGTCATGTTCTCCGTGCCGGACCCGATGATGATGTCATCCACGAAGGGATCGGCACAGTCCCGGACAGGACCGAGTAGGTCCCCCATCATGCGCTGGAAAGCGGCGTTGCCATTCTTGGCGCCCATAAGCACCACTTTCCACTGCATGGGCCCCAGCGGCGTCGACATCGCTGTGCAGGGCCTGGAGTCCGGGTGTAGCGGCATCTGGTGATAACCGTGTTTCAGGTCCAACACCGTGAAGATCCGCTTTTTCTGTTGTTTTTGGAGGATGGAGTCGATCAGGGGAAGCGAGTACGAGTCGTGCTCAGTTTGCTCGTTCAAACCCCTGTAATCCACCACCAACCTCCAGTCGCCCTTCTCCTTCTTGGGCACGATGAAGGCTGGGCTGGCCCACTCACTGTCGGAGGGTTCGATCCATCCTCGCTCAATGAACTCGGCAAACAACTTCTTCATGGCCTCGGCCCGATCGCCCTGAAGTTGGTACTCCCGATGACGATAGATCTTGGGGTTCGGCTTCGACTTGATCCTCGCTGTGCCAAACCTCCCACGATCTGGAGGGTTCCTGTTGGCGACGCCACTGAATAGCCGCGGATAGGCATTGATCAGCCTCTCCTTCAGCTCGGCGACCTTCGGGTACTCCTGGGCCTCTTCAGCCGCTTGCTTCGGTATCGATACAACCGACCGCACTGCGGTGTAGGCCTCTTCCGGGTCCGAATCCGACTTCTCCTCGTCCGATATGCCGTCTTCATCGTCGTGGGGCCTGCTTCCCACCGATAATCTTCCAAAATTTGCGGCATGGGGCTGGTTCTTGTCGCTCTCGGCGCCCATTCTTGGAAAATCCCATGTCGGCGGGTCCGACCCAACCGGACCATCATATTGGTCCGCGATGTGATCCATGACCCTCGCCACGAACTCATCCTTCTCGTACTTGCCGGTGACCAACATCTTGTCATCCCACCAATGCGGACATGTGACCATTGCCCGCCTCTTCTTGGCTGCCACACGGTCGTGCATCCCCATCCGCATGTAGTTGACGACGTTGTCGATCTCGGCGTGGGACAGGACGTCAATGCCATCGATTGGCTGATCCGTACCCTCCTTGGGCTCAAACATGACCTTCATGGGCACCGCCTCCACCCTACGGATGAATGCTTCATCACCCGTGGGCTGGGCTTGCGCCCCATCCACCAGGAAAGCCTTGGTACCCCACGCTTGACCCAGGGAGGGCATTGATACACCCTCGGTGTCGATGAACAACTCCTCCCCTGGCCCGAATGACATCTCGTTCAGGGTGATGGAGTCCAGCGTCGACTTGAGACCCTCCAGCGGACATGGGGTGGATCCTATGCCGGTTATGACCAGGATCCCCTTCGCCCTATCCGCGACGATCTTCTCCACCGTACGTCTGGTATTGTCCAGGGAGCCATGCCAATACATGGGCCCCCACTCCTTCAAACCCCAATGCCTATGCCAGGCTGAGTCTCCTCGATGCCAATGCCTCCTACACTTCCGCAAAAGTGGGGCATCCGGGGAAGCGAAGACGTCCGTCTCAGGCGCTTCGGCTCCCAGTGTCTGGATCATCCTGGCATACACCTGCGGCGCCGTTCCATACTCCGTGAGCTGAACTCCACGGTCTCCTCTGGACTTGGCACCCACAGCTTGCACCGCTTGGACGATCCGATCCTCTTCCTCAGCATTCCATTGGGATGATCCGCATGCATAGTCCGTGGACAGCCATGTGAGGCATTCATCATCCTCCCGGACCAGCGTTGCACGATGGGGAAGGGCTCCAATGGCGTTTGCCACCATGAAGTCATACCCCCTGATCATATCCCAATCCGTGATGTCGGCCACATAGAAGTTCCCGGATAGAGTGCTTCTCTTCGCCAAATCAGGGCGGTTCAAGCGCTCATGCTCCCAGAATTTCATACTGATAGTGGCCTCATGGGTGCCACCACCCATAATCTCTCCGTTGTCGACCTTCAGGCGGACCGGTCTCCGGCTGGGCTGCAGGAGTTCCTCCTTGAACAACCCTCTCCAGACCAGGCTCACCTGGGCACCGGTATCCACCAACACATCCACCACCTTCTCCTCTCGTCCGCACCGTACTCGCACTTTCAAGTGCAACTACCGCTCGTCACCATGAGGCGTATGGACGACTCTCACGGCATGCAACTCTAGCACGTCCGGGTGCATCAGGACTTCAAGGGTATGGTCACGGATGGTGTAGATCTTGGGCTGGTCCTGCCCATCCACGGCACTCTCCGTGGTCGCTCCTTCCTTCTTGCCATGTCCCGTACCCACATGTACTTCCCTTGGCAGGGCGCTTCAGGGGTTGGGAGTGGCGAAACTCAGTGGTTTTGGCTCTTCCGGAGCCTTCTTCGGCACCCGACGTGCCTCGGATTCCTCAGGGATTCCACTGATTTTCGGAGGAGAGACCTCCGAGGTGCCACTCCCGTGGGGGCTCCTCTAGACTTGACTTCCCGCAGCCCCTTCCGGCTGCGATCCGCCAGGACTTTGTCCACCACGTTGCTGGGCTTTGAGTTCCTCCAACGTCCTCAACATGTCCTCAGCAACCTCCTCGATCGACCTCACTCGTCGGTCTTGGCCAGGTCCACCACCATAGCCTCTTCCTCCGCCTTTCCCTTGGCCTTTGCCTTGGCCTTTTCCCCCGTCTCCGCCCTTCGCCTTCCAATCGTCAATCCGCTGCTCCTTTGGCTTCTTCTCGGGGTGGGCGGCGAAGTAGGCCTTCTTGTCCGCCTCATACACCTTGCACTGACGGTAGTCGTGTACGTGGTTGTTTCCCTTGCCATAACAGACCCAGGACCCGTCGTGCTGAGACCTGTACTCCCGGAACGAGAGCGGTGGGTTCACGATCCTCCTGGGCTCTCTGCTCTTCTTGGGTCCCACCCGGTTCCATCTGGAACGATCCTGCCCATGTTCCCTCACGTTGTGCGCCACAAACGCGAAGAAATGGGCCCCCTCGTGATCCTCCGGGGACCAGTTGTCTTGGCCACTTCCACTACCATCCTCTGCAGAGTTGGCCGTGTCCTCCTGGATCTCCCGATGATGGCGGTCTTCTCGGTGGCCTCGTTGTCCATGACCATGTCGATCCTGCACGTGGGCCTCGTTCCTCGCATTGAGCTTCAACTCCACCGTGATGTACTTCACGATCTCGTCCAGGCTCATGCGGGCGAAGATGACTTGCATCCTCAGCTGCTCTCCGCGCCTCCACTCCACGTTGTTGAGGCGCAGCAACCTTTGCCCCATGGTGTCTCCAAATACCTCCACGTACACGGCGTTCTTCAGTCCCAACATCCGGTTGGGCTCGCCCATGTTCCTCCTGAAGAACTCCATGATACCCGCATGGGTATCCTCCGCCGCCATGATCCTCACCGCCACGCGCTTCTTCGCTCTCTTCTTTTCCTCGTCCTCCACTCTCCTCTTCCAGTGCCCAGGGAGGACGTCCTTCAGCAGGTGGCGGATCTCGCTGGACTCGTTCCAGTCCTCAACCAGCTTGAGGCTCCGTTGGTACTTCCGCAGATACCGGTTCCGCTCCCGGACCCGCAACTCACCGCGGTCCACCTGCAGCGGGATGGACCACAAGTCCTCCAGCTTCTGGTTCGGAGCGTCCACCCGCTCCTCATCCTCCAACCACTGGAGGCAGGCCTGCTCCGTATGGATCAGTCATTCCCGGATCTGATCCCGCAGCTCCTCCTTCAGGTCCTGCGCCAGCCACTGTGGGAATGTCCGGCATACCCACTTGTCCCGCGGCGCTCCCCGCATCTCGCCGACGACCTCCTCGGCGAAGTCCTCCCAATCCAGGATGAAGTCGTCCAGGTTGGAGGGGTTGCCATCATAGTAGGGGATTTTGATTCCCCTGAGGTCGTCAATCCTGATTGCGTCTCCGACGTCACCAGCCACCACTCCACCGAGACGGATACCACCTGTGGCCGGGGGGTGTGAGTACACTCCCCGTACATCCCTCTCCTCCATGGAGTGCGGTCCAGTTGGGCCTGAACCCATGGGGTTCGGAATGCGGGAAGGACTTGCTCCTCCGGCCGTCCATATCCCCGTATTGGGGTCCTTTGCCCACAGGTTTCCGCTGGGATGACCTCGACCATGTCCGTCGGCGTTTCCCATGGTTCGCCCCTGCATGGTCTGGCTCTGGATCTCCTCTTCCGCATAAACTGTGTGGGCAGTCGTAGTGATCGGTAGATCCTGGGCGGCATGGGACATCTGTACCGTCAGGCTCCTCGGGTCCGTGGTTACGTGCCCTTCCCGCATGGACCCGGGCGGCGCCGTGTGTTCCCCGAGCATTGTGGATTCGCTGAACATGGGAACAAACGGCAGCGCACCCGGGTCAACACGCGGAGGCACGTATGGTGCCTCTGCCGGGCCGCCCATGGGTTTATCCATGGCGCTCCGGAGGGTCTTAACCCGCTCCACCAGCTCTCCTGCTGCTGGCTTTGCCGGGAGCTCCGGACCCGAGGTGAGGGGCTGTCGCTCCTCTAGCCTTTTCAGGCGTCCTGACATGTCCTCCACTAGGTGGAGGAGGCTGTCCACCACTCGCTGCTGCTTCTGCAGGGCCAGCTCCGGATTCTCCCGGTACGGGTCCCGTTCCGCTCGCAGCTCCGCCAGGTCTCTCTCCGCGGCCGACTGGTCATCCAGGATCCCAGCGACGTCCTCCTCTAGGCCGTCCTTCGCGTTGTCCAGGCTGTCGAGGCGATGCACGATGGCGTCCATCCCCATCTTTGGGTACTTGCCCATGAGGAAGGACACGTGCTCGCAATGGCACTCAGCGTGCTTTCCACCTGATCCGGCGCATCCCGCGGTTCCCGGCGCCTCGGACTCCTCCGCCATGGGTGTGTTGCCCATGCTATCCCGCGTTGGCTCCGTGTGCCGGGCCACAGGCGCCGTCCTGGCTCTGGCGGGCCTCTCCAACGCCTCGGCGTCATGCTCCAGGCTGGGTTCTGGGGCCGTGTTCGCCCTTGTGGGCGGTCTGGCCGTCTCCTCCGACTCCGAAGGTTGCTCATAGGCTGTCCGATAGCCCTCGGAGTGCCCCTCGGAGTCCCACAGCCTGACCGGGCTGGGGTCCGTATCCATAGCCCCGGCGTCCCCTGCCGCGGGCTTGGGTGACCCGCCTCCGGTAGCGCCGGGCCCGTCCTCCACTGCTGCCTGAATGGCAGGTCTCCTCAGAGTCCTCCGCGGCGGAGCGGAGGTTGCATGCCTTTCGGCAGCGACGCTCACACATGGAGACCAGGTCCTCCATGTCAAGTCCTCCTCTTCCCGAACGTCATACTTCTCTTCGGGCTTCAACTTCCGGAGTTCGCCATGCTCCTGAGCGTCTCGGCTCTTCTCTGGCTCCAATCTCCGGCGTGGTCTCCATCGAGTCCACAATACGCACCCGGGGCGCACTTGGGCAGGGCTCATAGGGGCCCAAGTCCCCGGGTCGGCGGTAGGTAGGGGCAGCTGGTACGCCTCTGCTACGATAAAGAAGGTCCCTACCAGGACCGGCCCCTGCTGTGCCCCTTCCGCCTGTCACCCCTGCTGACTTGCTCCTGATCAGCCATTGCATTTCTCAAAGTCCAGGGTCCAAACTCCAAGAATATCAAAAATACAATCCTCCTTCAACCCTGAACAGCAACCAGATCCCACAAATACAGCAATAACCCAATCCACAATCCAATCCACGCTGCGGGCTTCCGTTCAGCACACCGGTCGTCCCACGGTGGCGGGCATGTACAAGAATTGCACCAAGGAAGAAAGCCCTGAAATTGGCATATGAACACAATATGAACAAATGTGAGGAAGGATAGTAACATACACAATCACTGCCATGTACCCTTCGTTCCTTGGACTCAAGACCTCCCCTTGACTCACCACTGTGATGCCTTAAACCAGGTCCAAGTGCATGGCTAAGTTACATGTGTCACAAGTCACTACATAAACCTCAAAAATGTGTTCACTCCCAAGCCTCTAAATCCTAGCCCACTAGGGGAGGTGTCGTGTCATGGCCTAGAGTGGCACTCAGGACCATGCCCTACCCTGACATAACCTTGGTTGGACTTGGAGTCGAATGGGCTTGGAGATATGCCCCATGAGTTTGAACTCATAACATGCCAAAAACTGCCAATTCACACCATATTGGCCATATATCAAATATATGCTCAAAAATGAAGTTACCACTTATCCGAAGCCTCGAAGTATGTATGGACTCGAAGTCTAGTATTCATGGAGGATAGAGACCAAAGGTCCATGCTCATGAACATCCCCACTTTATACTCGAAACCCCTTCGGATATGGGCGCCACGCATCGCCCAAGTCAGCCCATGATCTTGAGACCAATTCTTGTAATCCTTCGTGCGCCAAGCCAAATGGAGTACACGATCCGGCATATGGTGGTATTCAACTCCAAAGCATATGCCAACATATGAACAACATACCATGGTTCGACTCTCCATAGGCTTCTTGCTGTTTGCCGGCCAGGTAAGTACACAAAACGCAAAAATGAGCAAAAATTGAGGTCAAAAACATGAAAATATGTCCAAATACAAAGTTGTCATGATAGTATAACTCTACGCTCACCCATGATATCCGCGCATGGTTCAATATACAAATGATTGGAACCATTTGGAAACAATTCCCCCACTTGGACCCCCAATCAGGCGCATGGAGATAGCTTTGCCACTCATATCTACATGCCCCATGAAAATGGGAGTGCACTCATGGATCTCTTTGCCAAACATACCATGAGCAATACATATGCGGTAGACTTAGTCTAGCGCTTTGAATTCCACAATTGGGACATGGGCAAAGCCCTTGTCACGTGTGGTTTCCCATCTCTTCGGCCACACTAAGATATATAACATGGGCGTGAGCATATCAATACATATACTACCAATATCACTCATATCCCTTAAAATTGGCTCCCACCATGGTATGCCATGCCCCTCCATGGTCATAGCTTTGGGTAAAATGGACGTGGGAACCGAAGGAAAGATGCTATGCAACCGCAAGACTCATGCGCTACACTCAAAAGTCATAATATCAAGTCCGGACACATGGTCAACAAGTTATAAACAAGTTTCTACCATGTTGACCCTGATCCTGTGATACAACGAGTGTGTATGATGACCTAAGGTGTTGGACCCTACTAAAAATAAGTTGAGACCAAGGCGATTGCAACGCAACATTTCTTATTCTCTTTCCTCGCACTCACGCGTAGATATGGCCCTTCAAAGTGGTCCCACGAATCACTTTTGTTTCCCTTATATCTCGGAGTCAAATCGGTGGCCGATATAAGGGAAACCTGATTTGGGCATAGGGAAAAGAGTATGACCACTCGAAGAAGACCAAATCAAGTGCGGCGATGTCGAAGTCAAAAATTCGATTTCGACATCGCGAAAAATTCAGATGAAAATTTCGAGTGCATATTTAGAAAATTGCGGAAGCAACGAACCCTTTACTGATGAAATCTGACCCTTCATCGGGGTTTCCGCCAAAATATCTGGAAATAACAGTTAACCAATCGGTTACCGCAAAATCGCGAGCCAACTGACAGTCGCCGATACATTGACCATCAGAACGAAAGGCTCAAAAATTACGGAAACATTATGATAAAAAAAAACCCTGTTGATTCCTGATATTCCGATATATAAATCTCCGCTGGCGGCGCCTCGGTACTGAATATGGCCGCTCATAGCCGGAATGGCCAAACCTATCACACTATCACATCGGGTTAGGTCAGGTGGATGGGAGAGTATGATATCAGCCAATGGCAGCTTGCCGGCACATAGATACACACCCCAAGTGACCCAAAGATGGCCACGGGGGTCCGAACGGGCTTCACAGCCCTTCACGAAAGAAGACCACGAACAGCGATTCTTTTCGAAGGACAATGTGTCGAAGACCTACATGGAGGAGTGTATCCTTCGTGGGCTATTCCGAGGATATGAGGAAGAAGCACGAGAAACACTGAATAACGCCCAGGCTCCAGGTTACTCAGTTGAGCGGTTGCGTCTTCTTGCAGAAGTCCTTTGCGCTGAGGACATAATTGACGCAACCTTCTTAAACAATTATATGTCCGATTTGGATGAGCTTGACAAGCATCGGGCCGGTGACGATGAACCAATGGTTGCTGATGAGGCGGAAATGGATCCCCAATTGGCTGAGAAGTTGAAGGCGTTTATGAACGCCGATGACCCCGGAGCTGCCGAAACCTTGGTCAATGCTCTAAATCATTGGCAACCCATGGTTTTTGAAATCTTTGTGGCACACTTTCAACAACAACATCCGAAGGATGTACCAGATATATCAACGCATCGTCGGGCTAGCATTGCTGGTACCCGACCTCAGTTCTGTGCCATTCTCACAGGAGTTGCAGGAACTGGGAAGTCTCATGTTGTACGTTTATTGATTGCCAAGCTACGCGCATGTGGATTTTCAATTCTCGTGTGTGGTGCTAGTGGCGTGGCAGCGCTCAACGTTGGTGGCCGAACCATCCACAGCTTGTTTTCTTTGTCCTTGGACCTTGATTGGCAAATCAAAGAGGGAACAATTCTTTGGTGGATGATTCGTAATGCCGACATGATTATTGTGGATGAGTTCTCACTTTTGTCGAACAAGCTCCTCAACACGTTGAATGACATACTACACAAGGTGCGCCGGGACAAGCGCAATCCTTTCGGAGGAATGACAATGCTTCTTGTTGGCGACCCATTGCAGCTTCCTGCTGTTGATCTCGACATCTTCCATAGTGCCCTCTTCCGGAACCATTTTGTGCCGTTTGTGTTGACGGAGGTCATGCGCCAAGACGATGCACAATTCATTGACTTGCTCAATCGTGTACGCATTGGGGAGGAAACAGATGATGATCATCTCACTCTACACCAACACATCGCTCCAAACAATGATCTTTCGCTTCAAGACCTCGAAGATGCCCCCATGCTTGTGGGACGCAGGAATGCCATGCATCGGCGGAACGAGCACTTCATGGCACAATTGGGATCTAATATTGTGACCTTCAACGCCACCTATGTGGACATGGGTGGTGCTCCCACTAATCAAGCTATGTGCGACTACATCAATTCTCGCAATCGCCGCGTGCTCCCACAACAGGTTTTCGTGGCCGCCGGTATGCGAGCCCGGCTAATTCGCAACGTTAGTATTCAAAATCGTTTGGTGAACTCAACAATGGTTGTTACCAAGCGATGATCCAATGATGTTATCGTTGTGTGCCCCATTGGTCGCACAAGGGAGTACCCTATTTGTCGCTTCCAACAAATAATCCCCGTGTACGGGCCATCAGTGCAGGTCAAAATACTACAATTTCTGATGCTCGCAGGATATGCATGTACCGTTCACGGATTGCAAGGCTGCTCGTACCGGATTGTCTGGATTGATATGGCAACCTTCTTTGCAGCGGCACATGCCTACGTTGCATTGTCTCGGGCACATTCTCTTCAAGGTCTATTTATCCTCAACTATCGCCGTGAAGCATTCCTTGTGCACCCCTACTACGTGCAGCTGTGGAATTGGTTTGTGGCAACAAATGTTTTGGCACCCAAGCCCGCTCAGCACATTCCTCCTTATCCACGTAGAACCTTCACATCCACTCTCATTGCCGGGATCATGTGTGTATGCCGCTCATGGCACACCAAATCTCATTTTCCCCAAAAGTTGAATGCCCGCATTTTAAAAGTGAACATGTTGCTCATCTTGCAGTATGTGTCATTTCCATGGTGGTCTTACATTGATAGACAATTGCAAGGAGACAGGTTGTCATTAGACATTGAAGACCACAATGAGGACGGAACGGAGCAGCCACGTACGCGCGGACGGCCTCATGGCACATCTCAGCAACCAAATGTTGGGGTGCAGTTGTTGGATGGCAACAACAAGCCACATGTCTTTAGTGCCGATGTCTTGGGCCAAATGTCCGTTGTTCAGTTACGGATCTTGTGTGCGGCTCATGGACTATCAACTTGTGGTACAAAGACTACTTTCCGTGAGCGCATTCTTCGAAAGCAAGACCACATTGAGGGTCCACCAAAACAGTACCCGACTAAATCGCATGTGTCTCCGCCTCCGTCCTCCATTGGTGACCACCCCCATTTGGATGCACCTTTTTGCCACTTCAGCTTTGAATATTGGCCGGATGAAAAAAATGATGACATCGAGCACAATGTCCATCTTGCAGAATGTGCGTGGCTGTTTACTTCGGCAGTCCAAAGCCTCCTTGAGGTTCTCTTGCCCCAAGGCACCACCTCGGTGAAACCTGTGATCATCGACATGCAGTTGGCCCAACTCATGCGACATTTTCCTATACTACGCCTCATTTGTACACAAAAATGCGCGCTACCATTATTGCTAACATCCCGAAATTCCACGATAGGGGTCCACTACGTGTTGGTCACAGATGTCCAAGTGGATTGCAAGAGCCTAGTCGTTCACGATTCCAAAGACGCCTCGGCAGAATGTGGGGCCCTGTTTCGAGTCATGTTGAAGAAAATTGGCTGGTCCTTCCTGTCGCACCATTACGGAACCCAACCTGATTCCGATACTTGTGGGTTCCGCGTTGTGATGCTCGCCATGCAATGGTGCACTGCCAAAACGTTGACGGGACAGCTCCCACGATGGTTCTTGGCATATTGTGCAAGCATCCTGCAGATGTTTGCACTGGATTCCACGACGTTGCGATCCACAGTGCCTACGTTCCAAGACGCCACATACGAGGATGCCTTGACCATGTATGATGAACCCGTCATTTGGGCAATGACGGAGTGTGGGGCCCTACCCGACATCACCGATGCTGTATTGGATGCTGAAACAAGCGAACACCATTGGACCTGCCCTCCACAAGCCACCAACCGTGGACCATCACACCCAACGGTAGGCAACAACGAGGCTCATCCATATCCATCACAAACGCACCAGGCCCAACGCTCCAAAAAATCGGAGTCAAAAGGAGGTGCCAGCAGATGGGTTTGAGGTTTGAGGTTTGATTTTGCGGCTACTAGACGCCTTTGGGCCGCGGGGGGCCACCTGGTCGGGCCAGGTGATATCCTCCCCACCGGGTCCTAGTGGGAGGCCCTCCAAGACGCACCTCCTGCCTGGTGGCGGAGTCCCCCGGGTTCACAGGGCTCGGAGCCGCGTCCCTCCCCGGCTTCCCCGTTTCGCCACTCCCCGGTCAGTGCATCAATTCGCAGCCGTGGCTGCGGGCGCTTACCCACCGCGGTCGCCCCCCTAATGCGTGGTCGCCCGGGGCGCCGGTGCCGCCGGGCCCGTGCTACTGGCTTGTCGCCATCGGGACCCCCTTGGGCTGGCGCGGAGGCTGCCTAGCCTAGGGGCTGGGGCGTGGCGAAGTGCGCCACTACTGCCTTGGCGGATGCAGGGCCCCGTCCGTGTGTGCGCGGCGCTCGCGGCCGGTTCGGGGGGCTCGGGCCGGTACCTGGTCTTATGTCTCCCCCGTTTCCCCCTTCCCGCCCCGCGTGTCCCGCGCTGCGTGTGGCGGGACGTCCCGTCCGCGTGTCCCTTACCCTCGCTTGCTGATACGCCATTCCACGCGGTCTGTGCGTTCTGCGAGCTCGGTCCGGTTGCCCTTCTGGTAGTCCCCGCGTGTCCTTTGCGTGTGTGTGCGCTCGCGCTCCCGCGGCGTCTGCTCCCCACCCCCCCCCCCCGTGGGTGGTGTGGCGTGCGCACCCCGCGCGGTCCCGGCACTGGGCGCTGGTAGGGCCGTTCCACGTGGTTCGTGCCCCTCCGTGTGTCCTGCCCCGGTCCCTTGCTCTGTCTGGCGTGCTTGGGGGGGGGCGGTCCGGTCCCGGTTCCCCCCTACCTGGCTTGGCCTGCACGCCCTGTGGGGGCTGCGTGCCGCGGGGTTGGTGGAGGGCTGTCCCCGGGGGGGGGGGGGTGGCCTGCCACTGTTGTGAGGGGCGTCTGGTGTCAGGCGCTGTCCCTCCTCCGACAGCCCGTCCTCTGGGGCGGGCAGCCGGGGTACCGTGACCCGTGTGTTCCGGGTGCGGTCGGTGTGGGCGTGGGGACCCAGCACCGGTTCCATTGCGTGCGCCCTTGCGGGCCGGCATTGCTCGCTGTGGGGGTGGCGGAAGGGCGTCCCCGGGGGGGCTGTCTTCCACCGTTGTGAGGGGCGTCTAAGGTCAGGCGCTCCCCGTCCCCGAACTGCCCGCCCACTGGGCGGGCTGTTGGGGTCCGCCACCCACGTGCTGTGGGCGCGGGTGTGTGGGTGGGGGGGCCCAACACTGTCCCCTTGGCCTGCATGCCCTGTGGGGCCTGCGTGCCGCGGGGGTGGTGGGGGGCCGTCCCCGGGGGGGTTGGCCTGCCAACGTTGTGAGCGGCGTCTGGTGTCAGGCGCTGTCCCTCCCCAGGCCGCCCGTCCTCTGGGGCGGGCAGCCGGGGTTCCGCGACCCGTGTCTCCCGGGTGCGGTCGGTGCGGGCGTGGGGACCCAGCACCGGCCCCACAGCGTGCGCCCTTGCGGGCCGGCGTTGCTCGCTGTGGCAGTGGCGGAAGGGCGTCCCCGGGGGGGCCGCCTTCCACAGTTGTGAGGGGCGTCTGAGGTCAGGCGCTGTCCCTCCCCCGACTGCCCGCTCACTGGGCGGGCTGTTGGGGTCCGCCACCCACATACTGTGGGCGCGGGCGTGTGGGTGTGGGGGCCCAACACTGTCCCCTTGGCCTGCATGCCCTGTGGGGGCTGCGTGCCGCGGGGGTGGTGGGGGCCGTCCCCGGGGGGGGTGGCCTGCCACCGTTGTGAGGGGCGTCTGGTGTCAGGCGCTGTCCCTCCCCAGGCCGCCCGTCCTCTGGGGCGGGCGGCCGGGGTTCCGCGACCCGTGTGTCCCGGGTGAGGTTGGTGCGGGCGTGGGGACCCCGCACCGGCCCCACAGCGTGCGCCCTTGCGGGCCGGCGTTGCTCGCTGTGGGGGTGGCGGAGGGGCGTCCCCGGGGGGGGTGTCTTCCACCGTTGTGAGGGGCGTCTGTGGTCAGGCCCTGCCCCTCCCCCGACTGCCCGCCCACTGGGCGGGCTGTTGGGGTCCGCCACCCACGTGCCGTGGGCGCGGGTGTATGGGTTAGGGGGTCCAACACTGTCCCCTTGGCCTGCATGCCCTGTGGGGGCTGCGTGCCGCGGGGGTGCTGGGGGGCCGTCTCCTGGGGGGGTGGCCTGCCACCGTGGTGAGGGGCTTCTGGTGTCAGGCGCTGTCCCTCCCCCAACCACGTCCTTTGGGGCGGGCAGCCGGGGTTCCACCACCCGTGTGTCCCGGGTGCCGTCCATGCGGGCGTGGGGACCCAGCACTGGCCCAACAGCGTGCGCCCTTGCGGGCCGGCGTTGCTCGCTGTGGGAATGGCGGAAGGCCGTCCCCGGGGGGGGGTACCTTCCACCATTGTGAGGGGCGTCTGGTGTCAGGCGCTGTCCCTCCGGCGGCCGGGAGAGGGACAGCGCCTGACACCAGACGCCCCTCACAACGGTGGCAGGCCACCCCCCCAGGGGACGGCCCCCCACCAGCCCCGCGGCACGCAGCCCCCACAGGGCATGCAGGGCAAGGGGACAGTGTTGGGCCCCCACACCCACACACCCGCGCCCACCGCACGTGGGTGGCGGACCCCAACAGCCCGCCCAGTGGGCGGGCAGTCGGGGGAGGGGGAGGGCCTGACCACAGACGCCCCTCACAACAGTGGAAGGCACCCCCCCCGGGGACGCCCCTCCACCACCCGCACAGCGAGCAACGCCGTCCCGCAGAGGCGCACGCTGTGGGGCCGGTGCTGGGTCCCCACGCCCGCACCGACCGCACCCGGGACACACGGGTCGCGGAAACCCGGCTACCCGCTCCAGAGGACGGGCGGCTGGGGGGGGGACAGCGCCTTACACCAGACGCCCCTCACAATGGTGGAAGGCACCCCCCCAGGGGACGCCCTTCCGCCACCCCCACAGCGAGCAACGCCGGCCCGCAAGGGCGCACGCCGTGGGGCCGGTGCTGGGTCCCCAGGCCCGCACGGACCGCACCAGGGACACACGGGTCGCGGAACCCTGGCTGCCCGCTCCAGAGGACGGGCGGCCGGGTGAGGGACAGCGCCTGACACCAGACGCCCCTCACAACAGTGGCAGGCCACGCCCCCCAGGGGCCGGCCCCCCACCAGCCCCGGGGCACGCAGCCCCCACAGGGCATGCAGGGCAAGGGGACAGTGTTGGGCCCCCACACCCACACAGCCGCGCCCACAGCACTTGGGTGGCAGACCCCAACAGCCCGCCCAGTGGGCGGGCAGTCGGGGGAGGGACAGTGCCTGACTTCAGACGCCCCTCACAATGGTGGAAGGCAGCCCCCCCGGGGACGCCCTTCCGCCACCCCCACAGCGAGCAACGCCGGCCCGCAAGGGCGCACGCTGTGGGGCCGGTGCAGGGTCCCCACGCCCGCACCGACCGCACCCGGGACACACGGGTCGCAGAACCCTGGCTGCCCGCTCCAGAGGACGGGCGGCCGGGGCCGCCCGTCCTCTGGGGCGGGCAGCCGGGGTTCCACGACCCGTGTGTCCCGGGTGCGGTCGGTGCGGGCGTGGGGACCCAGCACTGGCCCCACAGCGTGCGCCCTGACGGGCCGGCGTTGCTCGCTGTGGGGGTGGCGGAAGGGCGTCCCCAGGGGGGGGTGCCTCCCACCATTGTGAGGGGCGTCTGGTGTCGGGCGCTGTCCCTCCCCCGGCTGCCCCTCCTCTGGAGCGGGCAGCCAGGGTTCTGCGAGCCGTGTGTCCCGGGTGCGGTCGGTGCGGGCGTGGGGAACCAGCACCGGCCCCATAGCGGGCGCCCTTGCGGGCTGGCGTTGCTCGCTGTGGGGGTGGCGGAAGGGCGTCCCCGGGGGGGGCTGCCTTCCACCATTGTGAGGGGCGTCTGAAGTCAGGCGCTGTCCCTCCCCCGACTGCCCGCCCACTGGGCGGGCTGTTGGGGTCCGCCATCCGCCTGCTGTGGGCGCGGGTGTGTGGGTGGGGGGGCCCAACACTGTCCCCTTGGCCTGCATGCCCTGTGGGGGCTGCGTGCCGTGGGGGTGGTGGGGGGCCGCCCCCGAGGGGGGGTGGCCTGCCACCCTGGTGAGGGGGGTCTGGTGTCAGGCGCTGTCCCTCCCCCGGTCGCCCGTCCTCTGGAGCGGGCAGCCAGGGTTCGCAACCCGTGTGTCCCGGGTGCGGTCGGTGCGGGCGTGGGGACCCAGTGCCGGCCCCACGGCTTGCGCCCTTGCGGGCCGGCATTGCTCGCTGTGGGGGTGGCGGAAGGGCGTCCCCGGGAAGGGTGCCTTCCACCATTGTGAGGGGCGTCTGGTGTCAGGCGCTGTCCCTCCCCCGGCCGCCCGTCCTCTTGAGCGGGTAGCCGGGGTTCCGCGATCCGTGTGTCCCGGGTGCGGTCGGTGCGGGCGTGGGGACCCTGCACCGGCCCCACAGCGTGTGCCCTTGCGGCCCGGCGTTGCTCGCTGTTGGGGTGGCGGAAGGGTGTCCCCGGGGGGGCTGCCTTCCACCATTGTGAGGGGCGTCTGAGGTCAGGCGCTGTCCCTCCCCCGACTGCCCGCCCACTGGGCGGGCTGTTGGGGTCCGCCACCCACGTGCTGTGGGCGCGGGTGTGTGGACGTGGGGGCCCAACACTGTCCCCTTGGCCTGCATGCCCTGTGGGGGCTGCGTGCCGCGGGGGTGGTTGGAGGCGGTCCCCTGGGGGGTTGGCCTGCCACCGTTGTGAGGGGCGTCTGGTGTCAGGCGCTGTCCCTCCCCCGGCCGCCCGTCCTCTTGAGCGGGCAGCCAGGGTTCCGCGACCCGTGTGTCCCTGGTGCGGTCGGTGCGGGTGTGGGGACCCCGCACCGGCCCCACAGCGTGCCCCCTTGCGGGCCGGCGTTGCTCGCTGTGGGGGTGGCGGAAGGGCGTCCCCGGGGGGGGTGCCTTCCACCATTGTGAGGGGCGTCTGAGGTCAGGCCCTGTCCCTCCCCCGACTGCCCGCCCACTGGGCGGGCTGTTGGGGTCCGCCACCCACGTGCTGTGTGCGCGGGTGTATGGGTGTGGGGGCCCAACACTGTCCCCTTGGCCTGCATGCCCTGTGGGGGCAGCGTGCCGCGGGGGTGGTGGGGGGCCGTCCCCGGGGGGCGTGGCCTGCCACCGTGGTGAGGGGCGTCTGGTGTCAGGCGCTGTCCCTCCCCCGGCCGCCCATCCTCTGGAGCGGGCAGCCAGGGTACCGCGACCCGTGTGTCCCGGGTGCGGTCGGTGTGGGCGCGGGGACCCAGCACCGGCACCACGGCGTGCGCCTCTGCCGGCCGGCGTTGCTCGCTGTGGGGCTGGCGGAAGGCCGTCCCCGGGGGGGTCGCCTTCCACCATTGTGAGGGGCGTCTGGTGTCAGGCGCTGTCCCTCCCCCCGCCGCCTGTCCCCTGGAGCGGGTAGCCGGGGTTCCGCGACCCGTGTGACCCGGGTGCGGTCGGTGCGGGCGTGGGGACCCAGCACCGGCCCCACAGCGTGCGCCCTTGCGGGCCGGCGTTGCTCGCTGTGGGGGTGGCGGAAGGGCGTCCCTGGGGAGGGTGCCTTCCACCATTGTGAGGGGCGTCTGAGGTCAGGCGCTGTCCCTCCCCCGACTGCCCGCCCACTGGGCGGGCTGTTGGGGTCCGCCACCCACGTGCTGTGGGCGCAGGTTTGTGGGTGTTGGGGCCCAACACTGTCCCCTTGGCCTGCATGCCCTGTGGGGGCTGCGTGCCGCGGGGGTGGTGGGGGGCTGTCCCCTGGGGGGGTGGTCTGCCACCGTTGTGAGGGGCGTGTGGTGTCAGGCGCTGTCCCTCCCCCGGCCGCCCGTCCTCTGGGGCGGGCAGCCGGGGTTCCACGACCTGTGTGTCTCGGGTGCGGTGGATGCGGGCGTGGGGACCCAGCACTGGCCACACAGCGTGTGCCCTTGCAGGCCGGCGTTGCTCGCTGTGGGGGTGGCGGAAGGGCGTCCCCGGGGGGGGTGCCTTCCACCATTGTGAGGGGCGTCTGGTGTCGGGCGCTGTCCCTCCCCCGGCCGCCCGTCGTCTGGAGCGGGCAGCCAGGGTTCCGCGACCCGTGTGTCCCGGGTGCGGTCGGTGCGGGCGTGGGGACCCTGCACCTGCCCCACAGTGTGCGCCCTTGCGGGCCGGCGTTGCTCGCTGTGGGGGTGGCGGAAAGGCGTCCCCGGGGGGGGGTGCCGTTCGCTGTGTGAGGGGCGTCTGGGGTCAGGCGCTCCCCCTCCCCCGGCTGCCCACCCTCTGGGCGGGCTGTCGGGGTCCGCTACCCACGTGCTGTGGGCGCGGGTGTGCGGGCGTGGGGGCCCTGCACCGGCCCCGTGGCCCGCGTCCCCTGTGGGGGGCTGCGCGCCACGGGGGTTCACGCGCACCCTCTTCCCTGCTGCCCGCCCTCTGGGCGGGCTGCCGGGGCCTGCTGGTCGCATGCCACGGGTGCGGGTGTGGGTGTGTGCGGTGTGTGTGGTGCCTGTCCGGTGCGTGCCCCGGTGCTGGGTGTTGCCCTTCGCCTGTCCCTCTGGTGCCCCCCTCTCTGGTGCTTTGTTGCGGTGTTGTGCTCCCCGTGTGCTTGCCGTGCCCCCTTCCCTGCGCGCGTCCCTTCCCTTCCCTTCCCTTCCCTGCTCTTCTGCTGGCTACCTCCCGTTTCTTTCGGGGCTTCGTCGTTCTTTACCCTTTCCTCTGCCCTCCGTTGGCTCGCCCTCGTCCCTGGCATGCACGTTTTCCCTGCCTCCGCCCTGGTGTGTGTCTCGGTATATATATATATATATATACATACATATATATATATATATATATATACATATATATATATATATACATACATACATATATATATATATATACATATATATATATATATATACATATATATATATATATATATACATATATATATATATATATATATATATATATATATATATATATATATATATATATATATATATATATATATATATATATATATATATATATATATATATATATATATATATATATATATATATATATATATATATATATATATATATATATATATATATATATATATATATATATATATATATATATATATATATATATATATATATATATATATATATATATATATATATATATATATATATATATATATATATATATATATATATATATATATATATATATATATATATATATATATATATATATATATATATATATATATATATATATATATATATATATATATATATATATATATATATATATATATATATATATATATATATATATATATATATATATATATATATATATATATATATATATATATATATATATATATATATATATATATATATATATATATATATATATATATATATATATATATATATATATATATATATATATATATATATATATATAGTCATAGTCATAGTCATAACCCCTTATCATGCCGTCTACTGGAGTTACCGTGCATCCCGCGCCGACAGGTGGTTCCTGCCTCGCTCGATCCCGTGGGTCCCAGGGCTGCCTGAGGTGGCCCACAGCATGACGGAGGACCCAGAGGACCGGGGATACCAGTCAACCAGGCTTTGGGGGCAGTGGCAACTGCAAAGCGTTAGCATTAGCAACGGCGACGGACGCTGGCCCGTTTGTTTTCGCCAGGGGTAAGGGGGCAAGGCAAAGCAGCGCAGCAGCATCGCAACAAGCAGAAAGCAAGGGCATCTCTGTCCGTCGCAAAGCGGCAACCAAGGAACAAAGCAGCACGCATGCGGCGAAGCGAGAGCTGACCCTCCGTCGTTCGCGTACCCCCGCCACCGTGGAGACATCCATCACCCATGACCCCATGGAATCCATTGCCGTCTGCGTCCTCGAAACTGCCCACCACCCCTGACTCCACGTATCCCTCTGCCAGCACGCAATAGCCCGTATGTGCATAGCCAGGATTTCTGGGAGGCTCCAGCCTAGCCTGGCCCTGAGCTCTCATCGCCCCCATGTCTCCACAATGTACGCCACCGACCCACCGCACCATCCCCCTAGTATAGTACAGAAACACGGTACCAATTCCACTTCCCCGTGGCCCTGAGCTGCTCCCACTCCCCAGATATATACCATGCCGGCACCACATGTCAGGGGCCAGCGTCCAATCTGCTTCGAGGTATCCACTTGCCCACATATAATATAACTTGAGGGTCTACAGGGGGGGACGCCGGCCGCTACGCGACGGGAGTGGCGCAACCCGTGAATATCGCTGGCTGGGATTCGGGGTGGTGGGTGCCGTAGCTTGGTTATCGACCCCCTGTAGGGGTACCCACCAGAGGCTTGCCCCGGGCCGTGGTAACCAGGTGCACCTCATCTGGCCCACATACATTGTTCTGGCGCCTACCCTTGACCCTTACCTGCACTGATTGGCCAGCTTCCGTGGTTGCGCCTCTTCCGCCACAGCAGCGGCCAGGCCGCAGGTTCGGCCCCCACTGACGACGTGGCGAGCCTACTTATAGCATTGGCCCGCGCGTCACCCCCCGGACCACTCAGCATGCCGCTTCTCTGCCCTCCTCGCCTCTAGCTGACCCGACTGGCGCCCCCCAGGGGTAAGCCGTTACAATGGTGAGGCGACTGCATACTCTTCGCTACGACGCCACGCAGTACCGCTGTTGCCACGCCGACGCCACCTGCGAGCCGCCACGACACGCACCACCGCAACCACAAGGCCATGGTCAGAGGTTAGACTATGTACATGCCCGCAGGCACGGTCCCTCTAGTTTGTTAACGGGGCCAGGGGATGCCCCCGCGCTCCCCCTGAGTTGTTAGAGGGGTCAGGGGGACACCCCAGTACCGCCATGCAACCCCGTAGCGCCCCCACTGTACGGCCCTCCAGTACCGCCGCGCACCCTCACCATACGGTCCCACCCCGCCGCGCATACCCCCACGACGCCAGTACACCGTCATCTGGAACTCCCCCGCTGCTACCCCACTGTACGATTCCCCAGTACCGCCGCGTACCCCCACCGTACGGATCCCAGTACCGCCGCGTTTACCCCCAAGACTCCAGTACGCCGTCACCTGGAACTCCACGTGCCCCCCGTGAGTGCCCCTCCCAGGCTGCCACGCCATCCCCACGACGCCCGCCATACTGTCCCCCTGACGACCCCACTGTCATATCCTTCCACGCACACATCTTCGCCTCGTCGCCGCTCCCGGGTCCTGCAGGCTGACCCCGCAACCCCGTGTAACACTCCCAGGGGGCGCCGCAACGCCGTAACCCCCAGACCACTCCGTGCACCCCCGGTGTATCCCGAGCAACCACTCCCACTACTGCCGTAGCCGGGCCGCCTGTAGAGGACCCGGTGCCATGGGAATACCCTACAGGGGTTTGGGCCTTATTACCCTGGTCGGGACGACCCATGACACCTCACTGTTGTACGCGGCGACCCGGGGCAGGCAGGTGAAGCATCCCTGTCTGACCCTCATGCACGGGGGCAGTACGGCTCACCATCAGGCCGGCACGACCTGTCACATCGCGTTGGCCGTCATACGCCGCCTGCCAGTACCGCACAATCAGGCCGCGAAGGCTCCGCTTCTCAGGCGCTACCCCCTCCGCTGCGTCCAGCGTAGGGACGGTAGCTGGTGCACCCACAATTCCCAACCCCATCAATCTGCACCCCCGGCCCCCACCACACCGTCACCATTTCCTCCGCGATGCCACAACCAGAGTATCCGTGAGTCGCCCTCCAGAGCCGCCCACCACAGCATCAGGGGCAGGGCCGCAGACGGCGCTCCAGGGCACCGTACCCCTTCCACTCGGGCGCTCTTCAGGCCATCCTGGATAGTCTTCCAGGCACTTGAGGACATCTGCCCAGAGTGCCGCAGTGCCCACCTCGCCTTAGGCCACCCCCTATCGGCACGCTCCTTACATGTCCCGCACAGCGGGGCGGAGGCACACTGATAAACCCAAACTGACACTGTTTCCCCGCACCCGTGGCATCGCTGCGGAAGCACAGACCGCGATGGAACGCAGCTACCCTCACAACACTGCGACCGCAGGTCCTGCCATACATCGCAGCACGCGTCCTGGAGCCCAAGCAAAGCCCTCGCCAGCGTGCGTGCCGTGGCACAACTGAGGAGGCTGCGCCTCGCTTCCTCCCACGTGGACACCGGGCGGAGTATCGGTCGCCCGTCGGGCATCACCGGCAGGCTCTCAAGCAGCCGGGGCCACCGCGCCACTTTGGGGCTGCGCGTGCCATGCGCCAGGAGCTCCCAACCGTAGTCCCGTAAGACCTGCCCGATGACATCAACTCCGTCCTGCTCCGGGCCCCTGGCGGAAGCCAGAACCAAGCGTTGTCCTCCCGCCCGAGCCTCAATGACCGCCTCGAGGCCCAGGGTGTCCAGGGTGTGACGGGCATCGGCAGCCACGTGGTCGTCCCCTTCCGGCAGAGAGAACATGGCCTCCGTGACGTGGCCCTGCGCGTCGTTGCCCTGTACCCGTGCCAGCTGCTTGGAGCCCACTAACACTGCCATGGACCGCTGCTCCGTGACCGCTGGTACGGCTCGTCGCAGCTGCCGGTCATACAGCCACAACGTACCCACGTCAAGTACGACAGCCACCGCCAGGATTGGGAGACTGCACAGAGGTTGCTGAAGGACCGGGAGTACCTCGCGAGGCCAGCCCATGACGTTCCCCACAGCTGGATGGTTGGCGTACACCTGAAGCCAGGGATCACTCTGGCCGTCAGGGCTTCTCACCTTGGTACCACGCACCTGGGCCCAGGACTGCGCCGACACCACGCGGGACCACTCCCTGAATGTCGTGATGTCCCGCGCCACCCAGGAACCGATCCACTGGTCGAAGGCCTGCGCCACCGCCGCCATCCAGTGAGGGAACAAGGACAGTGCCTCGTCATGCTCGATGCACGACCGCGACACCAGCAGTGCGTGCAGCGGTGCCCTCCAAAAGGTTGCCCGCAGGTCGCCGGGGAGGCCGGCAAACGGGTTCCACGGCGGACGCTGCAGGACCCTCCCTGCCAGCGGGCAGAAGGGTGTGTCACCGCGCAGGAACGCGTATACCGCTCTCCTTCGATCTTGCATTGGCAGCTGCATGATCTGGGTGAGCCTATGGTTCCTGCGGGCATACACATCTTCCCCAATCCGGACCATGTCCTCCACAAAGAGCCTGGCCTTGGCAGGGCCCCGGGACGACGCCGCTCGCACCGCAGCAAACAGCCGCTTCAGGTCCCCGGGGACGACACCCGCCATCAGGGATTCAGTCCACCTGCAGCCGTGCTCCCTCCACGCCACGAACTCCACCGCCCTGTCCATCAGGGGTAGCTCCGCCGTGAACTCCTCCACACGCCTGCACAGGAGCCCAGCCACCTCCTCGTCTCGCGCACACAGTAGGCGCATGTGGCCAATGTCCTCCTCCGGCCCCCCACAGAAGATACAGGGGTGGGCTGGTATTGCCATACGCGTGAGCTTCTGTCTCCACCGTCGCATGACCTGCATGGTGGACAAGCGACCGTCACGTGCCCGCAGCATATTCCTGTGCGTTGGGCCGTGGTGTACAGCTCCCAGGGGCATCGCCTCGCAGGCGCCAGCCAGTGGCGTGTGCGCCCTGGTGCGAGCCGCTAGCGAACGCCACTCCATCTCCCGGACTTGCTGAAGGGCTTGCATGGATGGCACACGCGGCTCGAGCTCACCATTATCCCCCGGCAACAAGAGGATGGCGTGCTCCTTTGGCAGGACAAGATGGACAGGCGGAGCCATTGCACGGGCCGCGGCAGAGTCCGGTGCCTCGAGCGGGACCGCCGCCAAGTGCGAGCTCTGCCTCACCACCCAGTGGTGCGGCCCCCCAACTCGGCGCGGCAGCCGCCGCAGCCCCTCCACTATCCAGCTCAGTGCGTGCTGATTGACCAGATGCGACGTCGGCCCCTTGATGCCACGGTACAGGGCCTCCTGCGCCCTTCGGAGATGCGCTCCTATGACGGACGCATCCACCACGTGTACCGTGCACGCTGACGGGGGCGTGTGCAACAAGTACGCCGCCGCGCCAATGATCTCTGCCTCCGGGACAGTGCCGTAGATGGCACCCGTCCACGTGGCTATTCTGTGGCTGGCCACCGCCACGTTTGTGGCGTCGTCTCCCTGGGGCGACGCGTCAGACGATGTGACTTTAGTCGCCACCGGCACCCAGCAGTACCGGTGGGGCTCCAGCCACGCCACGTCGGAGTGGGGGCTCTGCACCACCTTCCCCAGGGACGCCGCACTGGAGGCCGTGAGCTCCGGGGACAGGACCACCCTCGGTCGATACGCCGCATGCGGTCTCCAGGCCAGGTCACATCCGCAGACTGACTTTATGGCGTCCAGGGCGGTGGTATACTCCGCTCCCCAGACTGTTGCGGAGCAGGAAGGCTGGTATACCACCACAGACCCCTGCTCCACTGCGCCGCCATCACGCAACGACGTGACGGCAACGTGCGTATCGTGCGGCACGTTGGACATCCGGACCACTTCTGGGACCGAGTACTCGTCCGGATCCGGGATTGGGCCTGCCGGCAGCAGAATAACAATTGCCCACTCGCTGCACTTGTGCACCGCTGCGCACGCCCTGGAAAACGCTGGCCGCCCATGCAAAACCCACAGTGGTGGCGGGCTTATGCCGCCCCCGGCGTGAGGAGTGAGCAGGGGGATGGACGCCGGATCGTCTTGCTGTTGGTAGCCCTCAAAGACGTCCCCCAACAGAAACAGGAGGGCGGCTAGCGGGACGAACGGCATGGACAGCCCCGGGTTGGCCGGGTCCCATCCTTCCTCCCTGTATCCGCCCACCACATACACGTCCCCTGCAGCGGATTGCCTATTGCGTTTGCTGGCCTTCTTTCGGCGCACCGGGTGTATTAGCCGGTGACTCAACGGACCGGGCGTCTGCGACCGGAAGACGTCGCGAAGCCCCGTGAGCCACACGTGGTCCAGCTGGTGGGGCCCTACTCCCGCGTGCGGAAGGTGCAGGTGGTCCTCATGGCACTCCTGAAGCTGGACCGCCCAGTGCCCGGGCGCAGGGCAGGGGAGCCGCGCATGCAGGAGGTCATTTGCGGGATCAGTCAGGGACTGTACTGTCGCATCTGTGCGGGGCCCCGAGAGAATGCAGATGTCCCTACCCTTGAAGGTATAGGATTGGGACATCCACTTCCGCCCCGCCCACTGCACATGCGGCAGATGGGCGTGTACACACGAGTACACCGACGATGGCATGAGAAGCCCTACGCGCAACGTCCCCATCGCTCTGAGTACCCTGTCCACCCACGTATTGCCAGCGTGTGTGGCGAATGACGCAGAGGGCACCATGAACTGCCCGCACACTCCGTACTGCACGTGCATGTCTCGGAGCATGGCCCGCAGCTCATCCCGGACTGTCGTCGACCTGTGGTGGGTGAGCTGAGGCATGGTCGCCACGACGGAGTCGCGGCATATAACCTGGACATCCGCCAACCGTAGCCCATGACCTGACCGCACCGCCACGTTGGACAGGTCCTTGGGCAGCTTCTGGAACTGCAGGGCCGCAGCCTTGATGGCAGTATTCAGCTTGATCACCGCCTCCGCTGTGTCGGACAGGTAGGGCACCGCGTACCGCACGATGCCTCCAACCACAGCCGCCATCACCTCATGAGGCACCGACGCCGGCCCTAACGTGTTCTTGCACCAGCCCAGCAGAGCTTCACACCGGAGTACATGTTTCTCCTTCATGGTCGCCATCCCCCTGGGATCGAGGCGTAGGCCCAAGTACGGTACCGTGCCCTTGGCACGTAAGCATACCCATGGGGCCGCCGTGTCCCCTGGGTTCAGGTATACCATAATCGAATGGATGCGAGCAGTATTGGCATAGGCGCATTTGCCCACGTTGAGGGACATGCCCATGTCAGTGAGATACCGCGCTATCGCCGCCGCATACTCCAGGAATTGCGGCAGGGAGTGCGCTATCAACAGGAGGTCATCACAGTACGCCTGTACCAGGGGTGGCACCGCATGGCGAGCATCTCCCCGCGCCTTGCAGGCGAGGCTCCGCAGGAGAGGCTCCAAAAGGAGGAGGTAGAGCACAGCGCTCTCCGCACTGCCCTGCCGCAGGCCCCCCTGGAGTCGTATGCTCGGCGTCGGGCCGTGTGCGGTGATGATGCGCACCAGAGACCCGCAGCTGAGGGTGTGGAAGAGCCTGATGAGCTCCTCCGGGACACCCATGTGGCGCAGGAGGAGCGCCAGCGCTCCGTGCGGCGCTGTGTCAAAAGCTTTTGACACATCGAAGGCCAGGACGTGGTTTTTCTCCAGCCCACGCTGCAGCCTGCGCTGGGCCAGGAACGGCGGGGGAGCCGCCGTGGAGCCCGGCATGGCTCCGAACTGCCAGTCCGCGGCCAGTCCCTTGCGTGCCAGAACAGCTGTGAACCTCCGCATGAGGGGAGTCATGAGCATTCGCATGTCTTGCTGCCCCAGCGCTATCGGCCTGTACTCGTCCAGTTTGCCCGTGGCTGTGCCCTTGGGCATCAGCCAGATAATGGCCTCGTGCCAGGACTCCGGGACGTCCGCACCCCGTAGGATAGCCTGGTACGCGTGCACCAGGAGCCCCTTCACCGGTTCAGGCAGCTATGCTATGAGGGCAGCCGTGACCCGGTTGGACCCCGGAGCTTTGTCGTCCGCCACGGCCTGCCTCACGGCGTCTTTAAGGTCCTGCATGGTGTAGTCCTGTACCGACCTCCATTCCTCTGGCACCCATTTGGGAATGTGGGCCCGGACCAGCCGCTCGAAGGCCGGCAGGTTCACTGGCCGCTTGGCGTACAGCGCCTCCCAATACCTCTGGAACTCACCGATGACGTCTGAGGCCTCCAAGAGCACCTTATCCGACTCGCGGACGCGTACGGACCATAGGCCTGACGGGGCATAGTTCACCACGTTGATGGCCCCCCGTATCGCCGTCCATCGGAGCTGCAGATCCCGTACCCTGCCACGCCAGTAGTCCTTGATGGACCGGCGCCTGTTGCTCCTGAGAACATCCCGCAGGTCCTCCACGCGTGTCTCCAGCTGGTGGAGCTGATGGTCCAATGCGGCACGCAGGTCCTCTGCTGAGGCGGGGGACAGGTCGGGGTCCACTCGCCGGAGGTGGTGTAGCAGGGCAGTCCTTCCCTGGGAGTGGAGTCCGGGCGCCGCCGCGTCCCGTTGCCACAGCTGATGGGCGCGCCAGGCCAGGGCCTGCTGATCCGAGAGGACCTGGTCCAACGACGCCTCCGTTTCCGCCTGCCCGTACGGGGACCGCGGGTCCACGCCTGAAGGCATGCGCACTCCTGTGACCCTGGACACGTCATCACGAAAAGCGTAGAGCAGGTCAAAGACCGCTTGCATCTCCGACGTGCCCATGGTGGCAGTGTCCTGGTCTGACGAGAGCCACGCCTGTAGCCGCCGATCCCCGCAGGCCTTCTGCAGTACTGCCGCTGCCGCCTCACGAACCCCCGGGGAGTCCGGGCGTATGGCATGCAGCCTGCCCTGGGCGTGCGAGTAGGCCATCCTGGTGACCCTCTCCTTGCCGGCCACCGCCAGTGGGATGTCCAGGACCACAGGGCCATGATCCGACCCCAGTGACGCAGGAGACCGCCCCGGCGCCAAGTGAGGGCGCTCACGCGCCGCCCATGGGACCAGAGTCGAGTTTAGAGGGAAGGAGTCCAGTCGGTGCCCTGCCCTCGTCGGCCTCCTGTCCTCCTCTCGTTCCGGGCCTGCCCTGTGGAAACCACACTGTTCCCACAGGGCTTGGAACCTCCTCGTGGTAGGGTGCCACGAGGACTCCAGCCACACTGTAAAACGCAAGCACCCAAAAGGCTGCCTTATTTTCAAAACACTTGTACGGTGTTTTGTCGTGTGCTTTCCAAGATCTTGTGTACCAAAATCCCAAATCTTGATTTCAAAGAACTCCTGGACGACCCACAATACCGAAGACGGCGCAACCCAATAGCGAAGCAAATAGCTGTAATACGACTTTTCTTTATAGTCCAGAAGTACTGAGCGATCTTGCCTCTTGCTGAGATCGCAATAATCCCATTGCACACTAAGACAAAAGACACTCAGAAAGTGTTCATGCATGCATTCGCACGTTACATTCCTACAAAATCAGATCTTTTTATAATAAAAATCAGTGCTTTTCCGAAAGAAAACAATGCACAAATCAGTGCGCACGCGTGTCATGCAGTGCCCAAAAAGCGGCATCTGCACCGCAACGCGACAGGATAATATATGGGTTTATGTAACAGACATGTGTCAGTACAGCCAAGTACTGAGCGCGATACCTTAATGACGAAATAGCAGTAAACATAAGGAACCGAATCCTAGGGAAAACACAGGCTTTCAGGCTTGTCCTGTCCTGTCCTGAGCTCCCCTTTACACTCCCCCCCCAAGCCCACACATACCCTGATGTGTGGCTGAGACCCCAAAACAAAAGGGTGCGAAGGGTTTTACCATAGGGCTGGGAAAAGCTCAGACAGAGCTGGGTGGGTGTAAAACGCAAGCACCCAAAAGGCTGCCTTGCATGTTTACACTCCCCCCCCAGGCTCAGCACTCCCCAAATGAGTTGCTGACCCGAGCAAAAAAATAGCAAAACATGCAGGCCTTAACCTACAATACAATACAGATATTATTGTCTGTGATCTGGCTATTTCTACCCATTCCAGGTAAAAACAGCTACTATCTATGTGCAGATCATGCTAGTGGAATACCACTGGTACCAAAGATAGCTTTACCCTCCTGAAAGGGATTTCTGTCACAAAACAGTGCTCTAGGGGAGTGGTGAAGTGGTGTCTCAACCTATACCCACTCAAACTCCTCAAAGGGTGTAAAAACCTGATAAGTGCTCATGGCACACAACCTGAAGTGCTCATGGCACAGATAAAATTTAGTATAAAAATACTGAAAGAAAACCCCTGCTTTTTCCAACAAAAGCAGAAAAACAAACGGGAAAACCACTCTGCTTTTTCTCCAAGACAGAAGCAGCTGAAAAAGAAAAAAAAGACACACTGCTTCCAAGCAGGCAGGTGCAAAGCAAAACAGAATTGCAAAACTGAGTAAACCAGAGTTCACTCAAAGTGTAAAGCAGGGTGTATCCCACCACTGCTCATTGCAGATCCAAAATAGTATCTACAACGAAAAAGAAGGCAAAGGCATATGTCAGTGCCTGCACACAAGGCGCTTGGCGCCACTTGTAGGCCAAAAAAAGGCTTCGTTGACAAAGTCAACTTTTGGATGCATTGTAATTTACATCACATTCTGCCATCTGTGGCAGATATATACCACAAGGCGCTCACAGCGCCAAAAGCTGACAAAGAAAGCGCTGCAAGCGCTCGCGTTAAGATCTACTCTCAAAACAAATCCTTGTTTTGATTTTCGTATGCTTGTTGATGTCGAAATTGAGTTGGTGATGGTCTCCATTTGTTTGTCTACATTGCTTGCTAATTCCTCAAGTCTGTCGTATGATTGCTTCAATGAAGTATGAAGCCCCATGAGGTCTTGGTGAAGTTTCCGAATTTGTTGATCATCGCTCGACATACGCGCAGGGTAACAGAGCGCTCTCAGCGCTCAAAACCTAAAGGAAAGGGTTGTACTTATCTTCCTTGGAAGCCAAACGCTGGCCCCACTCTGACCGCGGTGGGCAGGAAGTTCGACACCACTTGAAGGCCTCCTTGTTTTCCACTTTGGAGACCAGAACGTCAACCAGTTCACTGAAGTACTGGGCAGCTCTTCGTCTTTGAACGGCTTTGCCTGCGCGTCGTCCTCTTCTTTGCTTGCCCTCACTGATGACCTCCTGAGATTGTTCGGACACCCAACTTCCCACACCTTTTTCGAAGCTTGTAGAATTCGTTACTCGGTGCTCCTTTCTTCGTTTCCAGGGCTCTTTTTGTGACCCATCGGCGTTGGCCTCTTCACTTGAGCTGCATCGTGACTCCTTTTGGTCTTGAGTTGACGAACTATTTTTTGTGGCTCTGAAAGGCGTAGAAGGAAGCGGACTTCTCAACAGCGAGACGATACTTTGTAGTTTGTGCAGCGCAACTTCCAGCGACGATTCCAATTTTGTAAACACACGTGAATACGCATTGTTCTTCGTCGGCGCTGTCTTTGACTTGTGTGGAACTGCTTTCGTCCTCCACGGCAATTCTTCACTTTGTACGCCGTGAACCACGACCTTGTTGTCGGCGCTACTCAACTGCACCATGAGGGCATGGAAGAGACCTTGAAACTTGTACCCGAAATTCGCATAGAGCTTGGCGAACGTGAATTCTTGAGCACACCTCAGCTGTTCCCGCACGCGTCGTTCCTCTCTCTCCAGATCCTGCAGTGACGGCGACCGTGATGGTGCAGGCCCTCTAGGCGGAGGCGGTGCCGGTCTTCTCGGCGGCGACTGCACGAGCATTGTTGACAGCGAGCTGGGATGTTTTACGGCTATGGTGGTTAGCGCTGATGTTGAGGGAGCGCTCATGGTCTCTCTGTGGGATTGCTAAATCTGCAGCTGGGCGGCGGATATTGCGATCTTATTTTCAAAACACTTGTACGGTGTTTTGTCGTGTGCTTTCCAAGATCTTTTGTACCAAAATCCCAAATCTTGATTTCAAAGAACTCCTGGACGACCCACAATACCGAAGACGGCGCAACCCAATAGCGAAGCAAATAGCTGTAATACGACTTTTCTTTATAGTCCAGAAGTACTGAGCGATCTTGCCTCTTGCTGAGATCGCAATAATCCCATTGCACACTAAGACAAAAGACACTCAGAAAGTGTTCATGCATGCATTCGCACGTTACATTCCTACAAAATCAGATCTTTTTATAATAAAAATCAGTGCTTTTCCGAAAGAAAACAATGCACAAATCAGTGCGCACGCGTGTCATGCAGTGCCCAAAAAGCGGCATCTGCACCGCAACGCGACAGGATAATATATGGGTTTATGTAACAGACATGTGTCAGTACAGCCAAGTACTGAGCGCGATACCTTAATGACGAAATAGCAGTAAACATAAGGAACCGAATCCTAGGGAAAACACAGGCTTTCAGGCTTGTCCTGTCCTGTCCTGAGCTCCCCTCTACACACACGTTGAAGTTTCCTCCGAGGAGCACGGCCCTGGTGCCTCCCGCGCTCTTGGCTGCCGCGTACATGGCCACGTCAGCCCAGAAGGACGCCTTAGACGCCCAGAAGTCGCCGCCGCTACCCGGGCCGTGGACGTTGATGACCGTGAGGGTGCCACCTGCGGTCACCACATCGAGGGCCATGGCCTTGCCTGGCACGATGTCCACGATATCTCGAACTTCGTCCGCGGCGAACACGTCCGTCCGAAGGGCAATCAAGAGCCCGCCGCGCACCGCCGCCGCCGACGCCGCCTGGGCATCCACCCCTGGGTACGCATGATACCCGTGGTGACGCCACTGGTTCTCGGAGTGCACCACACCTTGTGGGTCCTGCAGGCCGGTCTCCTGGAATAGGCCCAGGATGGCACCCTCGGCCTTCATGATGCCCGCCGCTACCGCTTCACCGTCGAGCATACCTGGGGCCACTGGTACGCCGTCCTCCCGCATCGAGCCCTGGACGTTCCAGGACACCGCCGCTCGGGTGTCGGAGGCTGGGCCCCTTCATGGCTGCACGTGAGGATCCGGGCCCCCCGCCGGATCCGGATCACTGGACGGAGAGGGGCCACCAGCAGGTTCAGGGGGACCACCCGCACCCGGCGCGGGCGGCCGGCTAGGTGGCCCCTGACCCCGTGGGCCTCCGTCCGAGGCGGTCGTCGCCTGCTGAGACGCGGCAGATGCGGCGGGGTCCCCCTCTGCCTGTCCGCCGGATGTACTTGCCGCCGTACTCCCCGTTGAAGTCACCGCCCCACTCCGTGCTGCAGACCCAATCGCCCCAGATCGTGCCGCCGACGACGATGCCCCGCGCTCCGCCGCAGGGCGGGCACCAGTGGGCAGCCTGAGCGCTCTGGACCCCGCCTGGGCCGACGCAAAAGGCCCCGCCTGGCCCCCCGGCATAACGCCAGCCAGCATGGCCAGCGCCTGGTCCCGTTGCGCCGGATCAGTCGCATGGTCCCGCTGGATGTGGTCCAGCAGGTCCTTGGGGTGGAGGTGGGTAGGCCGGCAGTGCGTCCCAGCTTTCCAAGTGCAGTGACCAGCCCCATCCAGCCGAGACCAGGGGCAGACATTGATCGTCTTTGTCCCACGCTGATCCGTGGCCAAGTCACCACCGAAGTGTTGCAGCACGTACCGAATGTTGGCATAGCCGCCATACTGAGGCGGCTGGCCCCTCTTGGGCGGCGGCTTGGGTGCCGCTTTCGGGGCCTGTCTCGCCGCCGCGGCCGGGGGTGCAGCAGGCCGTACTGGCGGCACGCTTGGTGGTTGCGGCAGGTGCAGCATTCCCCCCACGGGAAACTGCTCCTCCACCCAGCGGCGCCACGCGTCGGCGAACTTCTCCCGGTGGCCCTCGACCTTCCACCTGGACGTGGAGAACGCCCGGAAACACGGCGCCATGTTCTCCGCCATGACCAGGCGGAGGGCAATTCCTCCGCTCTGCCGGCGGAAGCGTGTCGCGGCCGCGCCTGTCACGGTCACTTGGAGGTACAGCGCGTCGCCCCCGTCGCCACTCAGTGCACTAAGGTGCAGGGCCTCCAGGTCCGCGGGGCGGACCGTGAGCACCGTGCCCTCTCCGCGTTCGTACAGGCGCAGCGCCGAGGAGTGGGGCTCCAACGCCGCCACAACCCAATACCACGCCCGCGACGCGCTATGCAGCAGTTCCAGCGAGGCTGCCAGCCTGTTGCTGGAGGACTGCGCCGCCGGGGCCCTGGGGAGGGCCGCCGCGTGACCCTGCAGCGCCCTGCACATGCCAGCTGCATGCTCAGCCTGCCACGCGTTGCTCGGGGCTACGGGCCAGAAGTCCTGCCCTTGGATCACCGGCGGCCGCGTGACCTCCACGAAGACCGCCGGCGCCGGCGGGATGTCCTCGGCCGTGCACCTGTGCGCCCTGCGCACCGGCCCCAGCCCACTGAGGCACTCCCGGAACACCCGGTAGCAGGCTGGTCCCCTAGACTGCTGCCTCCTGAGCCGGCACGCGGTGACTACGACCCACTCCAGTCCCCCTGTTTCCACCCAAACACAGGCTCAATACTCCGCCCCCTCCAACACCACCAGCCGCCCCATATCCGCCATGCCCACCGCATGGGTGGAGGGTACGCTCTCCACCCTCAGCCACCCCTTGGCGCTTTCTTCCCACGGCTGGGGGGCATGCATCCGCTGCTGCTGCATCGCGTCCTGCACGTGCTGCAGGGACACCGTCGCCAGCATGGACATCCCCCCGTCCGCCGCCGCCGCCATACACAGCAGGGCATGTTGCATGCGCGCCCCAGGCAGCCCCACGTTGTGCGGGACGTCCGCCAGGTCCAAGGGCGTGCGGGGCGCCGGCAGGGCCTCCAACACCGCTGCAGACAGCTCCCCCAGGGACGGCAGACGCGCGATGGGCCCCACCACAAAGGCCACCTCACAGGCACCGGAAGAGGACGAAGGCACGGCCGCGGCACCCACGACTAGGGACCGAAACCCCCAGAGGACACGGGAACAAGGCACAGGCCCCCAGGGAGGGCAACCCCACGGACCGTCAGGCGACCACGCCTTGGGCTAAAAGGCCCGGGCTGCGTTACCGTCGCGGTTCGACGCAGAGTATTGCTATGCACTTGGATTGACGGCCGGGGGCTTGATCTCAGCTGGTCTCACGTCCGTGAGGGCGTCCGTCACCAACCTGTTGCGTCCAGTGGAGGAATGGCAATGCGGCGGCACGCCGATCCCGTCCATGATGAATTTAGAGCGCCGCAAGGGGAAGTGAAAGGCTGTGATCGATCGCGAAGGCCTTGGTGCTGCTGGACGGTGCCCCTTCAAGGCCATCTCCGAGCGCCGTGAAGACTGGAAGTGCCAAGATTACTACCGGTGCCCCGGACCCCTGCAGTTCAGCACCGGAGATATGGACATCCCCCTGACCCTGAAGTATGAGCTCATCCCTGCCGGCGGCACCGACCCGGACCCTCATGTCCCTGCCAGCGCAGCCTAGCTGCAGTGCAAGCCTTTCGCCACTCAAACGGCGTTCGGAAGCCACCTCCACCGTCCGACTCCTGATTTCTGTTTGTCTGCCTTGGAGAAGGAACGCCTTTCCTACACCCCGAGTACGCCTGCCTGTCTGCGAGGCCCGGTGAAGATTGAGTCCATGGGTGAGAGTCAGCGTGCACGCCCCAAGGACACCGTGATCATTCAGCAGAACTTCCCGAAGACCTACCCGACCCACCAGCCCGAGCGGCACGCCCAAGCCCCCACAGCACGGACCCAGGGAGCCACCAAAACCTAACCGCACCCCCCAACCACCAGCCGGCCACACTCCGGCCCGCACTCCGCACCACGACACAGGCCAGGCTGACCTCCACTGACCCACCGCGGCACCACGCGAGACCACGGCACACCGCACCACAGCGCGCCACAGTGCAACGCACCACAGCACGACGCGACGCGACGCGGCACAGAGCGGCACAGCACGACACAACTGACCCTAACCTGAGGGACTAACCGAAGCCAGCCACCGCACACCCTGGAAGGCGCCGCGCCACCACGCCACACACCAGCACCGCAGGCCACACACGGGGCCACAGCGCGCCAGGCGACAACGGTGGCGGACCACCCAGAAGATTACAGCCGGCACCGCAGAGGGGAAAGGACACGAACAACCCCAGCCCCCTAACCCAAAACCACAAGCAGCCGCCTGGCGCAGCCGCCCAGCCGGCAGAGCCAGGACCTAACCCGGCAAGAAGGGGCGCCGAGCCCACCGTGTACAAAGCCCACCCGACCCATGGGGCCGGAACGCGGCCACACAGAACGCAACTGAAGACAGCAGCCCGGAAAACAACACTGATTGCAGGCCAGTGCGTGCGCCAGCCCAGGGAAGGCAGAGGGAGGAACAGGCAAGCCCCCCCCCCCAAAAAAAAAAAGGAGGGGGGAGGGGGAAAAGGCACGAAAACAGCCCACAGCCGCCAAACCGCTCGCCAACACCACCACAGGCGGCCAAGCCCCCCCCCAGAAGGCACCGAAAAAAGGACCCCCACAGAGGCACAAGGGGACCACCCACCCAAAACCGGCAACACCAAGCCAGTAACAGCGGACCACGGGGAAAAGGGACACGGAAAAAAAAAAAAAAAAGAGAGCCACCAGCCCAGCCCGAAAGAAAGGGGATGGAGGGACAGGGACCACAAAGCCCGGAAAAAAAAAGGAAAAAAAAAAAAAAGAAAATAAAAAACCAAAGCGCTAAAAACACACCCCGACAACCCAGCCAAGAAAGGCTGGGCACAGGCGAGACCCAGGCCCAGCACACACGCCCACACCGCGCGCCGGAACCGGAAACGGCGGGGGGCAAGCGGGGCGCCCACGAAACCACACACGTCCCAAAAGCAGGCCGAAACCGAAGCCCAACTACGAACACCACAAACAGCCGACACTAGAGGGACAACACCACAAACCGTGCCCAAACACACCCACCCAAGACCCCAGCCAGGACTGGCGGGGTTAACAAAACCCGCACCCAACCGCCAACCGGACCCAAACACAAACGCCACACAACAGTAGGAAACCCAGTGCCCACAGCCCGGGCACTGAGGCAGCCCGTGCCATGCAGGTGACCCGGCCAAACGAGATCCGGAGCCCGGGGGTAAGGCGGCATCCTAAGGCCTGCGCTGCTTTGGGACTCGAGGCGGAGCGTGCGACACCCAAGCGCCTCGGAACCCCAGTACCAAGAACGTGCATGCACGCCTTGGGAACGGGATACGCCAGGAAGTCCGGTGAACCCCTAGGGTTCCGCCCAAAGGAGGGGACGTGCGCAAGCACGGGGGCACACCCTCCCGGCGAGACAAGCATGTCACGCTGGCGGCGATCAGCCCTCCCGGCGTAGCCCGGGGCCGCTTTGTTGGGGGCCAACAGTCAGGTCTAGCGGGAAGTAAGCCGCCTCCCCTCTTCACGCGCGAAGCCTCTTCCTGTTCGTCACAGGGGCGACGCCAGGGGGAACCATGGGGCGCCTCTCCACGACCGAGTGCACCTACCTACCTACCTATATATATATATATATACATATATATATATATATATACATACATATATTCATATATATATATATATATATATACATACATATATATATATATATATATATATATACATATATATATATATATATATATACATACATATATATATTTTTTTTTTCGACGTCTTGCAGATATTTGTGATGGATCCCCCCTGGCGACCAGGCGCCCCGGGGGGTACAGCGACACCCCGGCTGGGGTGCAGCCGGGGCCTACGAGGGCCGCGCCCCCCGCGGCATATGAAGTGGCTGCCCGCGGCAGCGGCTCCTGCGGGGGCTGCGGCAGCGGCGGGCGGTCACAGCGTGGAGCCAGCCGGCCCGACGACGCCGCCGATAGGGGCCCGGTGCGTGCCTGCGACATGCGTGCAACATGCCTCCACAGTGTCCTGCGAAGTACTCTGCGTAGTGAAGAGAGGGGACAGGGCAGGGCAGGGAGGGAGGGGCCGGGTGCGTGCCTGCGACATGCGTGCGACTTGCCTACAAAGTGTCCTGCGTAGTGTCCTGCGGAGTGTAGAGAGGGAAAAGGGCAGGGGAGGGAGGGGGAGATAGGGCGGGAGTAGAGGGCTGCAGGCTGCGGGCTGGTGCGGACGGAACCAGGGCGCCTGGGAGCAGCAAGGTGAAGGCAGAGTGGGGCGGCTGCCTCGCGTATTGCTCCGCAAAGTGTATGCCGGGAGGGTAAAGGGAGAGCGGGGACAGGGACACCGAGGGCCAGGGACCAGGGGACTTGGGAAGGGGGGCACGAGAGGACAAGGGAGGGCGAGCAGACAGGGGGCAGGACAGGGCCAAGGGGCCAGGGCAGAGAGAGGGGGCAAAAGAGGGAGCGCTGCCGCGCGAATTGCTCCGCATTGTGCTCGCGCTGGCCGGAGGGCAGAGGGACAGAGAAGGCAGGGCAGGGAAGAGGGCGTGCCACGGCAGCATGAAGGATCGAGCGTGGGGCGGAAGCACAAAGGTGCCCCACAACCGAGCGAGCCGCCCGCAATGCGCGGGGGCACTGGACAAGGCGGAGCACCGCGGCGCGCTGCCGCAAGGCGGTCCCCCCCCATTGGTGCAGTGTCCTGCGTAGAGTTATACAACAAAGGTCAGGTGCGTGCCTGCGACGTGCGTGCGACATGCCTACACGGTGTCCTGCGAAGTGTTCTGCGTAATGAAGAGAGGGGAAAGGGCAGGGCAGGGAGGGAGGTGCGTGCCTGCGATATGCGTGCGACCTGCCTACAAAGTGTCCTGCGTAGTGTAAAAAAGTAAGTGTAGAGAGGGAAAAGGGCAGGGGAGGGAGGGGGAGGTAGGGCGGGAGAAGAGGGCCGCAGGCTGCGGGCTGGTGCGAATGGAACCAGGGCGCCTGGGAGCGGCAGGGTGAAGGGGGAGTGAGAGGGGTGCCTCGCGTGTTGCTCCGCGAACTGTGTGCCGGGAGGGTAAAGGGAGGACGGGGACAGAGACACCGAGGGCCAGGGACCAAGGGACCTGGGAAGGGGGGCACAAGAGGACGAGGGAGGGCGAGCAGACAGGGGGCAGGACAGGGCCAAGGGGCCAGGGCAGAGAGAGGGGGCAAAGAGGGAGCGCTGCAACACGAATTGCCCCACATTGTACACGCGCTGGCCGGAGGGCAGAGGGGCAGAGAAGGCGGGCCAGGGAAGAGGGCGTGCCACGGCGGCATGAAGGAGCAAGCGTGGGGCAGAAGCACAAAGGTGCCCCACAACCGAGCGAGCCGCCCGCAGTGCGCGAAGGCACTGGACAAGGCGGGGCGCCGCGGCGCGCTGCCGCAACGCAGAGTCGTGCAAAGAGGGCCAGGTGCGTTCCTGCGACATGCGTGCGATCTGCCTACACAGTGTCCTGCAAGAGGTAGAGGGGTAACAGGGCAGGGGACAAAGAGAGACGGAGGCCGCAGGAGGGTGCGGTGCGGCATGCGTGCCACAAGCCTAGAGACCAGGGCGCCAGGGGAGGCAAGGTGAAGAGGGAAAGGGTGAGGTGCCGTGTGTTGCTCCGCAGTGTGAATGCAGGGAGGGTACAGCGAGGACGGGGACAAGGAGACAGAGGGCCAAGGACCCAGGGGCCTGGGAAAGTGGGCGAGGGAGGGCGAGGGGGAACGAACACACGAGGGGCGGGGTTAGGCCAGAGAACGGGAGTGGAGGGGGACAGCAAGGAGGGAGGGTTGCCTCGCGAATTGCTTCGCCCCGTGCTAGCCAGAGCAGAGAGAGCAACGAGGGAGACAGATGCTCAGCATTAGGCGAGCACAGAGGGCGAGGGAGGGAGCAGCGGGGGCAGGGTAGGGGATAGTTGCCAAACGTCGTGCCGTGCGCCGTGCGCGTCCTGAAACCAACTCTGACCTCAATCATGCGTCACGTCACGTCCGTCAAGCCTGGAGCAGGAGGCAGGAAGCGACACGGGGGGACGGGCACCTGCGGCGCCATCCGTAGGGCCTCCCGTGCTATGACCCAACCAGTGGCGCAGAGGGGACACGCGCCAGTGGCGCCATCCACTGGACCCCCTGCGCCTGTTGCAGTAAGTGTGACGCAGAGGGGACGGGCACCAGCGGCGCCAACCGGTGGGCCCCCTGCGGCGTAGATTGTGCTGGACTGATTAACTAGGTGGCCAGGGGATGCCACAAATGAATCCCCCGTCCGTCTCCCCGCGTCTCTGCCATAGGACCTCAGGGGCCTCCATCGCGCTCGGGGCTGGCAGAGGCCCGGGGGACGAGAGCGCCCGGCCGCTTTGTAGCCGCCACTTCCAGCGGACTGATATCACGGCACCGGTATCAGGCCGCTCGGAAGTGGATACACAGGCACCAGGGAGAGGATGGGCGGTCGGCCCCCCCCGGGCTGTTGGGTGCCGAAACAGGGGCCCTCCCCTCGACCAGGGCGGCGGATGGCGCAAAAGGCCTTCAAGGCGTACGGTAAGTCCTCCCCGCTGCCCGCACATCCTCATCTTCCGTTTCCACCCGGGTACGTACCTCCTCCAGTAAGTATGGGCACAGGAGGGAGCAGGCACGGGACACTGAGCACCATGCGGAGACGTGGCGACTACCGCCGAGGGGCAACAGCGGCTGGTTATCCTGGGCTGCGGGGCCTAAACCGTGAAGCAGGGCGGGAAGGCCCAAACGGAACCCCCCCCCCCGCAGCAGCCAAGTGCCTCACCCCGTGACTGTGTCGTGCCTACGTCTTGCCTGCGACGTGCCTGCAACGGAGGGGAGACGAAGAGGGCGCACCCCCCCCCCCCCCGCTGCCCTGAGGGCTGGGAGTGCGGATAAGGGGGAGGCGACAAGCGACCCCCCCCCCGGGGGCAACGCGGCAGGGTGGGGAGGCAGCGGTGGCGGGACGAACCACACGGCCGTGCCCGAAGAGGGCACGCGCCGTGCAAGCCCCGGCGGGGGGACCGACGGGAGGGCAGGCGTAGGGTAGAAAGGGCGACAACGGGAGCCACGGGGCGTACCCCCCCCCTGCAGAGGGATGCCGCACCTCGTGCCTGTGACATGAGAGCGACGAAGGAAAAATGACATGCCCCCCCCCCAACCCCCACGCGCCTCCGCCCCCCTAAGGGTGGGGGAAGCAGGAAGGGAGGGGCGGACAGCGGCCCCCCCTCCCGAGGACAAAGCGGCAAGAAGGGGGGACGGCGGGGAGAGGGTGCGGGACGGACCACACCACGGTGCCCAAGGGAAGCAAGCGCCGTGCAGGCCCCGGCGGGGGGGGCACCGGGGGAGCGATGTAACCGCTGCATAGTGGTTGATCTTTCTTGTGATTGCGAAGCCTGCAGCCTTGATGCCCCAGGGGTCGTAACGCCCGACACTGCCCCTGATATCTCCGAACCCAACTGACCCTCTTCAGACCCATATCCAGCCTCTTGGAGCGACATATGCGAAGCACTTGTAAGTCCTTTGAACTCCATGGTGAGATATGAAGAGTACGAAAACCCGGTCTACAAAAATGGAGCAGACATAGAATCTCAATGCGCATTCATCGCAATTAATGACACATCGTGAAATCATTCGAAATAATTTAAATAAATCCGATTGGGAAATCACGAAAGACAAATGCGACTCGACGCGCGCTCACAGGCGACATCTGGCGGCGAACGGAAAACATGAAACTGAACGGAAAATTTACTGCACTAATGTACATCTGAGAATCATTGGAATTCTGATCACATCAGTGTATAATTGAGTGCTGTCACTGCTGCCGTTACACTCCCCCTCTGAAAACATACGCCAGTATGTCAGGCTGGGTCAAGTGAAGTGAACGAAACGGCGAAAGTGACCAAAAACTGACAAATCTAAGGCAAAATGTGTGAAATTGAGCTGAATTGAGCAAAATCGTGCTGAGATCTGTGCTTCACGATGGCCATCGACTTGAATGAAACGTATAGGTACCTCAGGGCACACAGAAAAAGCTTCGTTCAAGCTCGAAAATTCGAAAATTGAAAGTCTGAGTGAAGAATGTACATGATGATGCATGATCCATGATTCATGATGAAATCAGGATCTGACATCCCACTGCCAGAAAATAGAAAACGAGCGTCGCCATGTCGTCGAGCGTCAAAAAAATAGGGTATCCCTTCATGGAGTCCAAGATATGTGAAATTGGCTGGTGTCATTTGCAGTCATGAGACCAGATGCCAGATTATGGTACAAAATGTGCCAAAATTGAGACCAAAATCAGTGAATCGCGCATGGATTCAGGGTGGCGAAACTCACCGCAAGCCAAAATAGGTCCAATTCAATGTCGATAGACACTGTGTGTAGTGTTGAACGGAAATCCAGTTCTCATTCATAGCCAATCCAGGTCAAATCCTCGTGATGATGATGAATCCCATGATGGAAATCCAATCATTTAAAGTAATGATAGCCAAGAAAACCCAGTGAGGGCTACCCCACTGTCAGTATTGTTCCCAGGGCTTCATGTTTACTCCAGTATGAGCCAGAAGGGGTAATTGACTCGTTATAGTCCCAGAATGTATAAGCATCCAATGCTTGGTACTGGGAATTTGCCAAAATTGAGCTGATTCTGAGGGGGATTCCAACACAATCCACAGATGAACAGCGAGTCGACACAAGTAAGAACACCATCGTCGTCACTTGGTCTATATAAGCCCTTTGACAGTGGTCGATTGAAGAACGAACCAACCGTCTCAATGTAAGAGCTGATGGAAATGACATTCTCAGCAGATCCGTCAAACACATGAAATGGATCAGACTCAGTCATGTGCCAGAATCTCTGTAATGAGCACGAACTCGAACGAGTCCTTCCCAAGGCGAGTAGAGGGGCCCAGCCGACAGCAAAAGGCGATAGTGTCGTCGTGGTTGAGGATAAAGGCCTCTCGGAACTTCCGATTGCAATCATCTGAGATGAAGCACATGATTCACATGATGGCCATGATGAGAATGATGGATGGAATGACCAGGATGACCTCAGAATGTCCCATTATCTGTTTGTCGAACCACATAGACGATGCGTCTGGACTGTATTGTCCCCATGCCAAGGGTATATGTCGACCGTAAACCTCTTCGAAAGTTTCGGCGACCCAAGTTCTGATCAGATCTTGTCTGGAATGGATGATGCCACAATTGGAGCTTCTTCTTGTGCTTGTAAGTCTTCCTTGGTGACACGATCCTTGATCAGCGAGAGCTCTTTGTCAATCTCAGGGTGTTTCTTCAGGAACTTGATGAAAGTGTCCGTATACCCATGGATAAAACTTGAAGCTGGCTCCCATTTGTCTTCTTCTGGACCGAATCCTTTTCATCTGCACAGAAAGTACCACTTGCCTCGAGCATTCTTCTTGTACTCAAGAATCTTCTCCAACTCGAAACTGCTTGTGACCATCTTCCTGTCGCTCAGGTACTTCGAAGTCCAATAGAGAGGCTTGAACCTTCCTTTGGGGCAGGGTACTTCGGCCTTCAAACGATCTCGATGTACTTCTTGATGCCTGCCTGGCTCAATCTCAATGTTGAATGTAGTCTCACTTAGCTGACGTTTGACTTGGAATGGGCCATCCCATAAAGGTAACAATTTGTTGTCGTCCTTCAGGGTGTCGTCCGACTTACGAAGCCAAACTTGCTGGCCTTTCTCGAAGGGTTTTCCTTGCGTTCTTGATTTATTTTTGAAATTCAACCAATCTGCTTGACTTTCCACTTTGGCTTGGATCCACTTGGACTCTAGATCCTTGATCCTTTCAAACCATTGCGAGGCGTCGTAGCACTGCCTTGGATGATACATCACTGGTCCTGGACCCATCTTCTCTCGACCAAAAACCAGCTCATTCGGACTTAATCCAGTGTAATTCTTGGTGCGATGGTATCTTCTCAAGACACAGTAAATTGTCTCCAACCAATTGTAGTCTTTTTCAGTCGCCAGGAATTTTCTCAGAATGGAGATAAGAATCCTTCCAGCGCGTTCAGCAGGGAGAGCTCGATGGTCGTAGACTCGGGCACGAAGGTGATGAACTGCCAATAGGGCACACATGTTCTCCCACCAAGTCCCAATGAACTCTTTCCCACTGTCCGTCAGAATTTCACTGGGCACATCCCAGTTACTCATCCACTGACTTGCAGTCCACTTGGCAGCCATTTCAGAGGTGAGGTGCTTCGTGTTGCAAGGGAGGACTTGGATGTAGCCACTGTGGCGGTCTTGAATTAACAAAACCCCATCGATAGGCTTCCTCGTGTAGAGACATTCCTCTTGGATTTGTCCCAACTCGAAGACATCCGCCGTCACCTTGTCGAACAGCCTCTCAGGAATTGGTAATCCCTTCAGTAGTCCTTCTGCCTTTTGATTCTTGGGGATGGTCGCCTGACATTGCTTGCATCCTTTGGCAACTCGTTCACAGGCACCCTTGAGGTCCCGTGTGTACACTCTGTGGCGTAGCTCCTGCTCCAGCACACGAGAATGTGTGTGGGCTGTCTCATTCCGATGCCAATGTTTGACATATTGGTCAATCAGACAATCAGGAACACAAATCCGTCCTTGCCAAAATAACTTGTCGCCTTGGATTTTGAAATCAGACGTCTCTTCAGAGTCGTAAGGCTTGTCCCCTTTCAACTTGTGGTATACAGACCCAAAGAACCTGTCCTCCTTGTACATCTTCGTCCAATCCACATAGAGGAAGGAAGTTTCCTTGTCCTTTTGTTGTGGAGGGAGCGTGGATTTCGCTTTGGATCTCGTTGTAGGAAACACATTCAGGAGTGGCAGCGACGACTCAGGGTCAGAGTTAACTCCTGCAGTCTGATCTGCCTTGGTAATCTCCTTGCATCTGACCAAATCCACCTTCATCCGATTTTGAATCGAACATTGGAGACAATGTTTCTTGATCAGTGCTTGTTCCTCCTTGTCGAACTCGATCACTTCAGCTTTATCCGTCGCTGTCCCATGAAAACTCACTTCAGAGTAAGCCTCAGAGGCGGGGTAGGCCCAGCGACTGAGGGCGTCCGCCACTGTGTTGTAGCGACCCGGAATGTAAGTCACATGGAGGTCAAATCTGCTGAGAGTTTCATGCCATCGGCCTCTTCTCCCAGCTGGTCCACCAGGGGTATCCACATGTTCTGTCCTCCAGCTCTCCAGTGACTTGTGGTCAGTCAGTACCTCAACGCGATGGCCCAAGATCCAACCTTCATAGCGCCGTAAGGCACAAAGGATTGCGTAGGCTTCTTGTTCCCTTGGACTCCAATTTCGCTGCCTTGTTGTAAGCTTGCGAGACCAGAAAGCCAGGGGATGATGGTGACCTTCGTCGTCGACTTGTTCGATCGTAGCACCAATGGCGTAACGACTGGCGTCTGTACGAATATAAAAAGGTCTTCCATCCAACCACGGAGTCTTTAATGTAACCACATTTGCCAGTGCTTCTTTGAGACCAGTAAAGGCTTTCTCACATTCTGGCGTCCACTTGAGCTTGACTTGAGATCCCTTCTTTCCTTCTATTTTGCCAACCTTCAGTAACTCTGTCAATGGACCAGAGAACTTGGCGTAGAGAGGAAGGAACTCGTGGTAGTAATTGCAGCAGCCTAAAAAGGCACGAAGCTGCGTGATGGTTTTAGGCCTTTCCCAGAGCTGCAGGGCAGCCATTTTTCCTGGGGCTGGTCTTCTTGTCCCATCTTCCAAGACAGAGCCACCAAATTCCACACTTTGGAGGAACATCTTGCCCTTCTTGGGTCCACACACGAGCTTCTCTTGTCGAAGGACTTCGAGAACTTTTCGAACTTGTTCTTCGTGCAACTTCAGGCACTCATCAAAGTTTTTTCCCAACGGCGTGGCAATCAGAAGGTCGTCAATGTAGATGCTGCAGAATTCTTGTAAATCCAGAGACTTGTGCTTCTGAAATAAAATAGTCTCCATCATCTTCTGGAACATCGACGGCGCATTCTTCAGACCCATCGGCAGTACAGTCCACTGGACAGTGCCACAGGGCGTGCACATTGCCGTCAAATGCCTGTCCTCCGTTCGAAGGGGCATCTGATGAAAGCCATGGCGCAAATCCAACACAGTAAAGAGCTTGCCTTTGGCTCTCGCTGCGATCTCCTTCTCGATTAGAGCAAGAGGATGCGCGTCTGGTACTGTGGCGGCATTCAGGGCTCTGTAATCCACCACTAGACGCAAAGCATCTATGCTGGATTGGTCAGCAGGTGGGGGTGTTGGCACAGTAAATGGTGCTGAACACCACTCAGAACTCATGCAGCCCTCCAACCAACCGAATTCATAGAGATTGCGCTCAATAATCTTTCGTAGGGCATCTGCTTTGGTGCCGTGGAGATAGAATGGACGTTGTTTGTGCACCTTTGAGCCTTCGATTATGTCAATCTTGGCTTCCCCATTTTCACATCGAATTGGGGGGTTTTTCCACAACTTCCCACTCAGCACGTCATCTTGATAATCTTCGAACACTGCGTCCCTTCTTGCAGATATCTTGTCTCCGTCGACCTGATTCCCACATTTAATCACCGACATTATGTCCACCAATTTGCGAATTGTTGGGCGTGGTCTCATGTTCTTGGCCACTTCATTCCAAACTTCTTCGTCGCATTGTTGGCGGATGAAGCTCACCTGAGCTCGCTCCTCCGTGGGATCCCACCAATGAAAGGGGTCCACGAATGTCTTGAAGGGATGGTCGGACGAATTCAGCTTCATTCCTGTCAATTCAGGCGAGATTCTTGGAGATTTGTCTTCATTCTTGCTTGAAATCTTGACTTTTTTGGCTTGATTCTTGTCTGATGGGGACGAATTGTAATGGATGGAGGCGTTCTCTTGAGGGACGCCGATTGTCCTTCCCTCCTTCCGCGACGATACGTCGGGATTCTGCTCTCGATCGTCTTCATCCACCCCAATTTCGTCGATTCTTGAGGAATTGGAGATAACATCTTCTGTTCCCATTTCACTGCCATCTTGCCAATAATCTCCCAGATTCCCGTCAACTAAGCACGCCAACGTGCTCCACGAACGCTGTGGCAAAGGCTTGCCATTGTCTTCGCAATACAGCTTCACGCCCTTGTGCGGAAGCTTGACAATGTCGATTGAAATGTCCATAATGTCCTTGAACCACTCTTGTCCTGGCCAATTGGGGACAATTAAAATCGCCTTTGCGCCGGATTGCTTCAGCTTCTGCACTACACGAGGGAAAACGTCGAAGGGCGGATTGATCCAAAGAGGTTCAGACCAGTCCTCACTCCAGGCATCGTCGTAGAACTTCAGAAATCTTTTATTCTTTTTGTTTGCAAAAGCATCAACTTCAGGGCGAAAATTGTGGTTCTTATCGAAATAATCCACCAGAATGTCCCGCCATTTGTCGACCACTCGATAGCAAACTGACTTCCACTTCTTGCTGTTCAACGAATCCGCCTTTCCTTCGTCGAAATCTTCTTGATTCCTTGTCCATTCCTGCCCATCTTGCTGAAAATGCAGCTTGTTTCTCTCCTTGAATTGGTGGATACTCTTGGTATATGGGTGCAGATAATACAGTTCGGACGGGTCGTTGGTCGACGGATCTTGGAGGAAGCACGTCCTGTGTCCCATGGGCGACACACGGTGAGCGTGAAGCCATGGTTGACCCAAGAATAAATCGTACTTTATGCTGGCTTCATAGAATTTTCCAGCAAACCACTCCTCAGTGACCGTCTCTTCAACACTCCAGACTGATTGTTTCACCAATCTGACCGCCAATTCTGCTTCTCTGTCGCCACTGTCAAGGCGATGTCCGCTGACTCCCTCCAGCTGGACAGGGGTGGAGGACATCTTCGTCTCATCCTCCTGCAGAAAGCCTTTCCTCACCAGGTTCACCTCTGAACCATTGTCGATCAGACATCTGGCAAGTTTAACCTTACCATCCGTCGATCTGACCTGGATCCAGCAGACAAACTGGCGCTGCTTGCCTCGCCGGACAGCGCTGAGGACCCAGGCAGGGTAAAGGAGGCCGGAGGAGCGCGCCAGCCGGTCCCAGCAGCGTCCATCCACCGCCCGAACTACCCTGATGGGTTTTGTCCCCTGCCACTCAACCCCAGTGTTGGGATTTGGGTCAAGTTGGCTTCCCTATTGCCATTCTTCTTCTTCGTTCGGCTGTACGTCCTGTACTTGTCCTTCGTCAACCCATTCTTCTCCTGCTTCGACGGCATTCACTCCTTTTCCACGTCCACGACCTCCAAATGATTTCCCCTTACCACCTTTCTTACCTCCTTGTCCTTTGTTGTTGGAGGTGTTGGAATTGGGGTTGGATTCGTTGGATCCGCCCTTGCCTCGACCTCCAGTATCCTTGTTGTTGCCGAAGGTCTTGTTCGCTGGCGTCTCCGCGTACAGGGGGTTGCCATTCACCTTGGAATCATCTTGATTCCCGGACTTTCCCTTGCCATTTCCACCTTTTTGGCCATTTTTTCCACCATTTTTCCACCAGCATCGGTCCATCTTGAGTCGCTTGGATCTCCGCCTTGCTGCGAGTAATCTTTTGGTGTCCAGTCTCTGTTCTTTCCTTTGGACTGCCCTTTACCCTTTCCCCTTCCATGCTGGTCAGCATCTCGTGCTCCATCCTGCTGGGGATTTTTGGAAGAATTTCCCTTTCCATCCATTTTGGACTGAATTGTCTTGAGATCTGAGGGCGTCCATCTGTGATCTGCGGTCGTGTGAGTCGCCGCTCGACCTTCTTTTCCAAGGGCAATGCACACAGAGCATCCCTTCTCACCAACGGCGTTGACCTTGCCTCCGAAGCCATGTGCATCCTGGGACTTCTGGCGTTCTAAGTTTGCATACTTTTCAAGTTGGTCCCAGATCTGCTCGACTCCATAACTGAAGATCCACGGTCGTACTCTCAAAACTGTTCCCTTATACTTCACTTTTCCATCTACCATGCTGCAGAAAAACTCCGACTGTTCAGAATCGTGGAAACCAACTCTCCATCTGCCCTCACGAATAGTGATATCCTTCAATCCAGTAGCACTGATAGAGTGCAGCAACTCACGAACAGCCATTTTCCCCATAGTTTCTGGTAATCCTCGGACTTCAACCCAGTTGCCCAGGACTTTTTGGTCCGCCTGAGAGTCCCTGATCTTCTGCTTGGTCTCCGGCGTGAGCTTGCTCAGGAGGATCTTCTTCATTTCGCCTTCAGAAAGTCCTTCTCCAGAGTTCTCCGCCTCTTGCACCAAAAACTCCCAATCTTGCCTTGCAATTTGAATTTCTTCCAGAAACAATTTCTTGATCGCCCTGAAGTTCTCCAGACGCTTCCTGTAATGATCTTCAGGTAGTCGAGACCCTTTCTTCTTGAGACTGCGATACAACTCCTCATAGCTCAGGGGGTTCCCTTGATTTTGTCTTTCGACATACAGGTTGTAGGTACTTTCCCTGAGCTTGCCCGTCAAGCAGTCCATCAGCCCAAGGATCCAGAGCTCCTTGTCCAGCTTCTCGGTCTGCAGCCACACCATGAACTGCCTCTCGAAGGACGCCCAGTAATTTGGGTGTCCTGAGAACTTCGGCTGCTTCATTACTGACCCTCTCAGCCTCATGTGCAAAGGGTTCAGCAAATGGTTCAGGTTGAAATTCGTGGCTGTGCCGACCGGATTGACGAAAACTGGGTTCACTGCGGCGCCTCCCATGGCCTGTGCCTGCGCAATTGCGGCCGCCAGCAACGCCTGGTCCACAGTAGGCTGCACGAACGGCGTTGGTTGAGCTTGATGCATCCTCATCTCCTGCAATTTCTTCTGCTTTTCTTTGATTTTTGCCTCGTTTTCTTTCTGCTGCCGGTCCTTCTTCTTCAAGGCCATGGATCGCTCCTTCATAGTGGTCCTTGCTTCTCCATCAATATCCGCAACAGTACCCACAGACAGTACAGACTTCCCTGACGAAGATTCTCCTCCTTCGGTACCCAGATTGAACCCAATAGGACTTGTAAATCCAGTAGGGGGGATACCAGAAATTCCAGTTCCAATTCCAGTAAAAGCTGGATGTGAACCAGTTTGGTGGCCAGTAAAAGCTGGGGGTGCTGGAGAATGTGGAGCGCCGTAAGGCGTGGATGTGGGTGCAGCTGAGGAGGTAGGTGCTGGGTGGCTTGCCATTGTAGGCGCTGGTCCAGTGAGCCCAGTAGTGCTCAGATTGTGTACCAGATCTGTAAGCTTCACCAACTTCTGTTCCATCTCCTTCCACTTGTTGTCATCATCCCTCTTTTTCTCCTTGGCGTCCTTCTTCAGCTCCTTCACCTTGTTTTCCAGCGACGAAATCTGGCGTCGACAGGAGCAGTCCTTGGCACATTCACCACAGGACGGGCATCTTGTCCCTTTTCCCTTGCTTCTTACCTCGTCGACCCAAGTGTCAACACTGGAGGCAGAGCTGGGGAGTTTGGACAGTTGCTCCCTGGAGAGGTGCGAATGTGTCGAATCACACCTCATTTCGTCGACTCCGTCGTCGTTCCGACTCCAGGCGCCCGACGGACCAGCGTGCGGATGCACATTCTGGCGTCGTTCCTCTGCGATGATGGCCATCTGCACCATCACGGCGGCCTGATGGTCGAACTGGTCCATCAGCTCCTCCCAATCCTCTTGCTCCCGCAGCTGGGCGTCGAATCTCGACCGGCCGCTGTCCCTGAGGAACTGGCACGACGCCCGGAACCAGTCCCTCAGGCGGCCACGATAGCCCGCCTCCGCCAGCAGCCAGTTCTGCCTGTGCAGGAATTCCTCATTCCAAATCTGCTGGAAGTGGTTTTCCCAGTAATCACCACTAATTCCAGTGTCAGACTGCTCTCCTTCGCTGCTGCTGTCTTCCAGATCAGGCAAAGCGTGAGAGGAGGAACCAGATTCACTCGAGGAGGGAGATTCTCGACCGGGTTTAAGGTTGGGTGGGGCGTTCATGCAACACTCAGCACAAGTGTGAACACCAGGCCAATGTTTATGGCCACAGTAAGGGCACTCTGACGGATGATCCTCGGTTTGTTGGGGAGATGCTACGAAGGTAACCTCGGGGGGAATACGCAGCGACCCAGAAGGAGTAATAGCCCCGCTAAAGTCCGATGATCTCACAGTGTCAGTGGAGATTCCAGAAGCAGAGTCATGATTTCCTCTGCTACCATGTAACCGCTGCATAGTGGTTGATCTTTCTTGTGATTGCGAAGCCTGCAGCCTTGATGCCCCAGGGGTCGTAACGCCCGACACTGCCCCTGATATCTCCGAACCCAACTGACCCTCTTCAGACCCATATCCAGCCTCTTGGAGCGACATATGCGAAGCACTTGTAAGTCCTTTGAACTCCATGGTGAGATATGAAGAGTACGAAAACCCGGTCTACAAAAATGGAGCAGACATAGAATCTCAATGCGCATTCATCGCAATTAATGACACATCGTGAAATCATTCGAAATAATTTAAATAAATCCGATTGGGAAATCACGAAAGACAAATGCGACTCGACGCGCGCTCACAGGCGACATCTGGCGGCGAACGGAAAACATGAAACTGAACGGAAAATTTACTGCACTAATGTACATCTGAGAATCATTGGAATTCTGATCACATCAGTGTATAATTGAGTGCTGTCACTGCTGCCGTTACAAGCGAACGCAGAGTGGGAAGGGCGAAGACGGGGGCCACGCGGCGTGCCCCACTCCCCTGTAGAAGGACAAGTGCCGCGCCACGTGCCAGTGCCGTGCCTGCGACGTGCTTACGCCGGAGGAAGGGCAGCGAGGGCGCCCCCCCACCCCGGCCCCAACCCCCACACCCACCAAGGAAAGGGGCGAGGGCAGCGAGGGGAAGTCGAGGGGACATGGGGGATGACGGTAGCGGGAAGCGGACCGCCCCCCCGAGGGCGCCGCGGCAGGCCGGGGAGGCAGAGGAACGAGAGTGCGGGACGAACCACACGACCGTGCCCACAGGGAGCACGCGCCGTGCAAGCCCCAACGGGGGGACCACCAGGGGTGCAACCGCAGGAAAGGGAGGGTGACGACGGGAGCCAGAGGGCGAGCCCCCCCCCCCAGCGGAGGGACAAGTGCCGCGCCACGTGCCTGCGCCGTGCTTACGACGTGCTTGCGCAATAGGGCAGACAGCGAGGACGCCCCCCCCCCTCCTCCCCCTACTCCTCCACCCACCGACGAAAAGGGCGATGACAGCGAGGAGACAGCGAGGGGACATGGGCGGGGGCAGGGGACGAAAAAAAAAAACAAACAACAAAGGACACCAACACGCCAGAGCGACAAGAGCCCGCGAAAGACGCTGGTGAGGTGCCCGACCTCTGGGGTTTGGGGCCCCCCCCGCTGTCCGTATCGGCCCCACCTGAGCGCAGGCAATAAGGTGGGTTACGCCCCGGACCGTTGGCCAGCGGCCCGAGGTGGCACCGGCCTGGGGGGGTGGACAATGGGCCTGACTAAGAGCACTCCCCACGGCACGTACTGCGGTTCGTGTCCTGTGAGGGGCTGCGGGTAGGGCACACCGTCCATCGGGGTAGGCAAGAGACGGGCCTATCCCGCAAGGACTCCCCAGAGACCCACAGCCTACCCGACCCCGGTGTGGGGAAGGGCCGACGTACCTGGTTACGACGCAGGTCCATTTGTACTGAGCGGGTACAAATGGACGGCCCGTACAACAGAGTTACACCCTGACGGGCAGTGCATGCATGGGCCCCCCCTTGGGGAAACTCCGGGAGAGAGGGACCAGAGCCAGCGTCGGGCGCCCCCCCCCCCGACCCTGCCTGGCAACAAGCCCGCCAACAACCGGGCCGGGCCAAGGGGCACAACTAGCGGGCACAACCGGGGGCAAAGGAACACAGAAGGGAAGAGGGGCGCGCGAGAGGGGTGCGCAACTGTGTCGTGCGAAGTGTCGTGCAACAATAAGCCAGCAGCAAGCGGGACGGGCCACACCGCCACCCGTTCTCCCGTGTCCTTAGCTCACACAGCCTTCGTTAGCTAAATGTCGCGATCTGTCCCCGCCAATCCCGCGGAGTTGCCAGCCTTCCGGCGATGTGCCCGGCGCCTGGTAGACACAGTGTCTGATCTCGTCAGACACGGGCCGCACACGTATGCGGCGTTCCAGGCGCGCGTGGACGCGGACCGTCCGGCCAGGGACAACGGATGGGACCACTTTGTCGACGTCTGCTTGCGGCAGATGTTGGCCTGCGATCCCCATCCGTACAACGCGCCCGACGTTCAGGCGCGGTTCGCAGCGGGCACGGTGCGGTTCGGGGTGCACCTGCTCAACCGACTACTCCGATGTCTACAAGATCTCGGGCAGCTCGAGGACGCGCAGCGCGGGCGACCCCCAGTGGGGTCGGCGGGGCAGCCGGGGTATGGGGCGCCGGGTGCGTTTCCGATGCCGCCGCCCCCAGGGCCTCGGGCCCATGCCCATCCCGCCCTTTGGGACTCACCACCACCACCAACTCCATCTCCCCCGCCTACTTCATCACCCAGTCGGGTTCCCCATGATGCAGCATCACTTCCCACACCAACACGTACACCCGACAGCTGTGCCACCGCCCCCCATCCATCTTCATCATCACCACCAAGTGGCGGCTGTGCCACAGCACCCCATCCACCTACACCAACACCATCACCATCACCGTCCGCACCAGCATGTGGAGTACCCGCATCCCCTGCCCCAGCAGCACCCACGACCGCCTCAGCACACAGTTCCGGTGCCGGAGTTGGTACCGGTGCCTGAGCCGGGGCGGAGCGCCCATCAGCGGGGGGTGTCGCAAGGGGCTGTGCCACAGCACCCCGTCCACTTTCACCATCACCGTCACCATCACCTTCCGCACCAGCAAGTGGAGTACCCGCATCCCCTGCCCCAGCAGCACTCACGGCCGCCTCAGCACACGATGCTGGTGCCGGAACCGGTACCGGTGCCTGAGCCTGGGCGGAGCGCCCAGCAGCAGGGGATGTCGCAAGGGGCTGTGCCACAGCACCCAGACCACCTTCACCATCACCATCACCATCATCGTCCGCACCAGCATGTGGAGTACCCACATCCCCTGCCCCAGCAGCACCCACGACCGCCTCAGCACACAATGCCGGTGCCGGAACCGTTACCGGTGCCTGGGCCGGGGCGGAGTGCCCAACAGCAGGGGCTGTCGCAAGGGGCTGTGCCGCAGCACCCCGTCCACCCTCGCCATCACCATCACCATCACCGTCCGCACCTGCATGTGGAGTACCCTCACCCCCTGCCCCAGCAGCACTCACGGCCAGGGGGGGGCGCCCAACAGCAGGGGGTGTCGCAAGGGGAGGCACGTGGCGTGCCCCCTGGCGAGGCGAGGAGAATGGGGGCACCTGCGGCTGCGCCACCCCTGGCGGTGCCCCAGCCGGAGTTTCCCGCGGCGGGGTCACCACCGCGGACGGTCCAGATGCCGGACCCAGCCGTGCCGCGCGAAGCCCCGCCCGTGGTGCCGACGGACCCTGAACCAGTGGTGCAGGGTGGGGGTCTGCCCCCGACGCATGGGATGCAGGGCGCGGCCCCCATGGGGAGGGCTACGGCGGGGGAACGAGAGGGGGATGCAGCGCAGGAGGCGGCAGTGGCTGGCCCGCGAGACATCAGCGAGCTGCTCGCGCAGGCCCTGGAGGAGTACCGGCGGACAGCCGTGGGGAGTGGGGGAGCCGCGCCGGAAGGGGCTGACGCCGGCGAGCTGATAGCGCAGGCGCTCGCGGCTGTCGCCCGGGGGACGGAAGGGGCCGAGGAGACGCCGACGGAGGCGGTTTCTTCGGGGGGACAGGACGCGGGGCGGGGTGTGCCGAAGGCGCACACGCCGGCGGAGGGCGGCGGGGTCGTGGAGCCCAGTGGGGGACGTGCCAAGGGGGAAGGAGTGGAGGACTGGATGTGGGAGTGGCGGGAGTGGCGCCAGGTGGCACACGGTGAGCTGTGTCCGGCAGGGGCTGGCGTACCGCATGGATATCCATGCGGGCACCAGCTGGGCCCGGCTGCCCGCCAACCTGCGGGCACGGCTGGACGCGGCGGAGGCGGCAAGGGGCGGAGGCGCTGAAGAGCGGCCTCTGGCGCCCTTCCCGCCGCGGCCGGACACGCCGCCGGCGGAGGTCGCGGATGGAGAAGGGGTGGAGGGGGAGCAGGAGGAGGAGTGCGAGGGGGACGAGGAGGCATACGGGCCCGGCGAGTCGGCGCTGGCCCTCATGTTTGAGGACGACGCAGGGCCCGACGTCTACGCCGGCATGGACGAGGACCCGCCCAACGAGCCGCTGCGGCCCATGCCCACTGCAGTGCCGCCCCCTCCCCTGGGGAGCTGTGAGCGGCGGCACTGCAGGTACCATGCGGCCGAGGGCGCCCACAGGCACCGCCTCACGGGCACGGGGCAGCGGGAGGCAGGGATGCTTGCGGGCGCCCTGGAGCGCTATGAGCTACAGCGCCCAGGGCAGGTCGCCCGGGAGATGGCCCTGGCGGCAGCGTCCCCGGACAACAGCCAGGTCCGCTGTGTCCAACTGGGGGATGCGGGGGTCCTGGGTCACCACCCCGGTGATGTCCGGGCGGCCGAGCCCCAGGAAGGCCTCCCCCTGTCGGTGCGCCTGTCCGTGGGGCGCCTGCTGGGCGAGGCAGGGCTGGAGGACGTGCGGTGGGACGAAGGCCTGTACGTGGCCTTGTGGCGAGGTGGGGCTGACGCTTGGCGTCGCGAGCAGGCCGAGCGGCCCCTCACACCCCATGCGCTGGGGTCCCATGCGCTCCTGGTGGCGTTGTACCGTGAGGGTGCAGAGGTCGTGTTCGACGCGGACCGCCTGCTGCTGACCGGGGATGGGGCGGTCCTCGTCCCCACCACCAGCAGCTACCGCCTTGAGAGCCGCGGCGGTGACCTCAAGCTGCTGGTGGTAGTGGGCACGCGCCTCGACGGGAGCGCCGCCCCCCAGGGGATCTAACACGCGATCCCAGTGGGGGGTGACGAGGAAGCAGGCCGTGGCGATGACGGAATGGGGCAAGAGCAACCCACGGGGGAGGATCAGCAGCAGGATCAGCCGGAGGTGGCCGGGGAGGAGGTGGACGTGCAGGCCATTGTGGCGGCGGCCCTGGCGAAGTTCACGGATGCTGCGGGCCCGCCGCCGACGATGGAGGCACTGGAGGAGGAGGACCAATGCGGGAGGAGTGAGGAGGCACAAGTCGCCATGGAGCAGGATGAGGATCCGGTGTTCAAGGGTGAAGAGGCACAGAGCGCCGGGGAGCAGGACGAGGAGCTGGTGATTGTGGGGGCGAAGGAGGCGCGTGAGGTGGGTCCACGGGAGCTGGGGGTGGCGGATAAGGCTGGGCCGAAGACGGGGGAGGTGGAAACCTGCAGCCACTGGGCCAAGGGGTGGTGCATGCGGGCAGATGCCTGCCGGTACGCCCACCCCCAGCCGCCGGTGCCGCGTGGAGTACCCCAGGAATTGCTCCTGATCCTCCAGGCCATGGCCCGTGTGGGGGCCCTCAGCCTGGACCGCAGCCAGGACCACGGTCGGGGCCACTGAACGTTGCTGCAGGAGGCGGTGGTAAAGGCGCAAGGGGGAGGGCTCCTGGCGGTGGGGTATGCGGTGGAGAGTGGGGGCCTGACCGAGTGGGCGGTGGCGTTGCCATGTGGCATGGCGGCCCTGCTCACTCCGTCCCCGCTGGTCCCGTGGAGGGACGTGGTCGCCGTCCAGGAAGCCAATCTGGGATGGGTGTGCACGTGGCACACACACCCCGCCGGCATGGACCCTGGCGAGTGGCAGGCTAAGGCGATCGTGACGTACCTGTCCTGGTCGTTGCCGGCAGCGCCGGGTGCGTGGGCGCAGTGGTGGGACAGGGCGCTCAGCTGGGCGAGGGATGGCAGTGCTGTGGCGGCCTGCCCTGACCTCCCGCGCGAGCCCGTCTCAGTCCAGCCGTGGACTGTCTCCCTGCATCTCCCAGCGGTGGCGGCTCGTCTTGCGGCCACAGACCCGGAGGTCTCGCTGCTGGGAGACCGAGAGGGGCCAGGGCTTCGCCTGGGTCAGGGGCTGGAAGTTCGCACCGCTCGCCTCCCCAGCCCTGTGGACGGGGACATCCTGGGGGGACTCCAGTTCACGCCGGCTGGCGGGGCTGATGTGTGGACCGCTGTTCATCGCCAGCTCCCAGACGCGTGGCCCCAGGTGTACCGGCCCTCTGGTCACGAGCGTCTGGTGGGAGTGGAATGGCGCGTGTGGGCCGCCAACGGCCCGTCCCCACCGGTGGTGGTCCTGCCCAGGAGAACCAACCACCCCAGCTCGGAGACCGTGGCGGTCTTGTGGGGATGGGTGGCGGTCCGTGGGGCCGATGGCCACGTCTTCACTGCCCCAAGGGGCACGGTGATCGAGACCGACGGGGGGACAGCGTTGCAGCTCACGGCAGAGCCCCTGACCACGCATGCTGTGGTGGCCGTCCTCCAGTGGGCTGCAAAGAAGGCCCCAGCCCTGGCGCGATCCGTTCGCTAGGGCTGTCTGGCGGGACCTGCCGGTCCTTAAGGCCGCCGTCTGGTCAGGGGGAGCAGGGCGGCATCTCCCGGGCGCACTCCCATGGCTGCGGGGCTGCGGAGACGCCTCTCCCCCGCCAGATGAGTTGAGGGGCGCCCTGGAGCACGTGTACTCCAAGCCCAGGCACCACTTCCTGGTGGCCGCGGACCATGGGGTGGAGCTCAGCGACGACGTGGTCGCGCTGGCAGCCGACGTGGTGCAGTGCCTGGCCCCCCACGCCATGATGCTCCCGAGGGAGGGGTGGGAGGGCCAGCGGCACGACCAAACCCCGGCTGCCCTCCTCATTGCGAGGTACGTCGAGCTGGGGGGCTCAGAGGCGGTGTACCTCGACCGGTTGGAGACGCCGGGCATGCGGCACTGGACGGCCCACCACCTCGTGGCCCCTGACATGCGGTTGGCCGTGGACCCGCTGGGCTGGCCTGTGGTGTCGGGGGCCCCGCCCCAATGGCCGCACACGTGGGACATGGCGGTCCGGACGATGCGCATGGCACCCAGGGGCCAGAGGGCGGGATGGCCGGGTGCAGAGCATCTGCTGGCGGAGGCCCGGGCGGCACAGGTGCAGCAGCCGGCCGGCAACACGAAGGACTGTGGCGTGTGCGCCCTTATGCCGTCGGTACCCTCCTCAGGGTGCCGAGGCCGGGCAACCTCCTGTCCGCGCTGGACAGGCGGTGGGTGGCGGCGGTGGTCCTCAACAGGGACATGGGGCCCATCGCGCGTCTGCCGTCCCTGAGGGAGCTGCCTACAGCGGTGTTGGAGGCCCTGCCGGCGCCCCGCACGCCCTTGGACCTGGCGAACGTCCCGCACAACGTCGGGCTGCCCGGGGCGCGCATGCAACATGCCCTGCTGTGTATGGCGGCGGCGGCGGACGGGGGGATGTCCATGCTGGCGACGGTGTCCCTGCAGCACGTGCAGGACGCGATGCAGCAGCAGCGGATGCATGCCCCCCAGCCGTGGGAAGAAAGCGCCAAGCGGTGGCTGAGGGTGGAGAGCGTGCATTCCACCCATGCGGTGGGCATGGCGGATATGGGGCGGCTGGTGGTGTTGGAAGGGGAGGAGTATTGGGCCTGTGTTCGGGTGGAAACAGGGGGACTGGAGTGGGTCGTAGTCACCGCGTGCCGGCTCAGGAGGCAGCAGTCCAGGGGCCCGGCCTGCTACCGGGTGTTCCGGGAGTGCCTCAGTGGGCTGGGGCCGGTGCGCAGGGCGCACAGGTGCACGGCCGAGGACATCCCGCCGGCGCCGGCGGTCTTCGTGGAGGTCACGCGGCCGCCGGTGATCCAAGGGCAGGACGTCTGGCCCGTAGCCCCGAGCAACGTGTGGCAGGCTGAGCATGCAGCTGGCATGTGCAGGGCGCTGCAGGGTCACGCGGCGGCCCTCCCCAGGGCCCCGGCGGCGCAGTCCTCCAGCAACAGGCCGGCAGCCTCGCTGGCACTGCTGCATAGCGCGTCGCGGGCGTGGTATTGGGTTGTGGCGGCGTTGGAGCCCCACTCCTCGGCGCTGCGCCTGTACGATCGCGGAGAGGGCACGGTGCTTACGGTCCGCCCCGCCGACCTGGAGGCCCTGCACCTTAGTGCACTGAGTGGCGACGGGGGCGACGCGCTGTACCTCCAAGGGACCGTGACAGGCGCGGCCGCGACACGCTTCCGCCGGCAGAGCGGAGGAGATGCCCTCCGCCTGGTCATGGCTGAGAACATGGGGCCGTGGCTCAGGGCGTTCTCCACGACCAGATGGAAGGTCGAGGGCGACAGGGAGAAGTTCGCCGACGCGTGGCGCCGCTGGGTGGAGGAGCAGTTTCCCGGGGGGGGAATGCTGCACCTGCCGCAACCACCAAGCGTGCCACCGGTACGGCCTGCGGCACCCCCGGCCGCGGCGGCGAGACAGGCCCCGAAAGCGGCGCCCAAGCCGCCGCCCAAGAGGGGCCAGCCGCCTCAGTATGACGGCTATGCCAACATTCGGTACGTGCTGCAGCACTTCGGTGGTGACTTGGCCACGGATCAGCGTGGGACAAAGACGATCAATATCTGCCACTGGTCTCGGCTGGATGGGGCTGGTCACTGCACTTGGAAAGCTGGCACGCACTGCCGGCCCACCCACCTCCACCCCAAGGACCTGCTGGACCACATCCAGCGGGACCACGCGACTGATCCGGCGCAACGGGACCAGGCGCTGGCCATGCTGGCTGGCGTTATGCCGGGGGGCCAGGCAGGGACTTTTGCGTCGGCCCAGGCGGGGTCTAGAGCGCTCACGCTGCCCACGGGTGGCCGCCCTGCGGCGGAGCGCGGGGCATCGTCGTCGGCGGCGCGATCTGGGGCGATTGGGTCTGCAGCACGGAGTGGGGGAGTGACTTCAACGAGGAATACGGCGGCAAGTACATCCGGCGGACAGGCAGAGGGGGAGCCCACCGCATTTGCCGGGTCCCAGCAGGCGACGACCGCCTCGGGCAGAGGCCCAAGGGGTCAGGGGCCACCTCGCCGGCCGCCCGCGCCGGGTGAGGGTGGTCCCCCTGAACCTGCTGGTGGCCCCTCTCCGTCCAGTGATCCGGATCCGGCGGGGGGCCCGGATCCTCACGTGCAGCCATGAAGGGGCCCAGCCTCCGACACCCGAGCGGCGGTGTCCTGGAACGTCCAGGGCTCGATGCGGGGGGACGGCGTACCAGTGGCCCCAGGTATGCTCGACGGTGAAGCGGTGGCGGCGGGCATCATGAAGGCCGAGGGTGCCATCCTGGGCCTATTCCAGGAGACCGGCCTGCAGGACCCACAAGGTGTAGTGCACTCCGAGAACCAGTGGCGTCACCACGGGTATCATGCGTACCCAGGGGTGGATGCCCAGGCGGCGTTGGCAGCGGCGGTGCGCGGCGGGCTACTGATTGCCCTTCGGGCGGACGTGTTCGCCGCGGAGGAAGTTCGAGATATCGTGGACATCGTGCCAGGCAAGGCCATGGCCCTCGATGTGGTGACCGCAGGTGGCACCCTCACGGTCATCAACGTCCACGGCCCGGGTAGCGGCGGCGACTCCTGGGCGTCTAAGGCGTCCTTCTGGGCTGACGTGGCCATGTACGCGGCGGCAAAGAGCGCGGCAGGCACCAGGGCCGTGCTCCTCGGAGGGGACTTCAACGTGTGACTGGAGTCCCCGTGGCACTCTACCACGAGGAGGTTCCAAGCCCTGTGGGAACAGTGTGGTTGCCACAGGGCAGGCCCGGAACGGGAGGAGGACAGGAGGCCCACGAGGGCAGGGCACCGACTGGACTCCTTCCTTCTAAACTCGCCTCTGGTCCCGTGGGCGGCGCGTGACCGCCCTCACTTGGCGCCGGGGCGGTCTCCTGCGTCACTGGGGTCGGATCATGGCCCTGTGGTCCTGGACATCCCACTGGCGGTGGCCGGCAAGGAGAGGGTCACCAGGATGGCCTCCTCACACGCCCAGGGCAGGCTGCATGCCATACGCCCGGACTCCCCGGGGGTTCGTGAGGCGGCAGCTGCAGTACTGCAGAAGGCCTGCGGGGATCGGCCGCTACAGGCGTGGCTCCCGTCGGACCAGGACACTGCCACCATGGGCACGTCAGAGGTGCAAGCGGTCTTTGACCTGCTCTACGCTTTCCGTGATGACGTGTCCAGGGTCACGGGAGTGCGCATGCCTTCAGGCGTGGACCCGCAGTACCCGTACGGGCAGGCGGAAACGGAGGCGTCGTTGGACCAGGTCTTCTCGGATCAGCAGGCCCTGGCCTGGCGCGCCCATCAGCTGTGGCAACGGGACGCGGCAGCGGCCGGACTCCACTCCCAGGAGGCGACTGCCCTGCTACACCACCTCCGGCGAGTGGACCCCGACCTGTCCCCCGCCTCGGTAGAGGACCTGCGTGCCGCATTGGACCATCAGCTCCACCAGCTGGAGACACGCGTGGAGGAGCTGCGGGATGTCCTCAGGAGCAACAGGCGCCGGTCCATCAAGGACTACTGGCGGGGCAGGGTACCGGATCTGCAGCTCCGATGGACGGCGATACGGGGGGCCATCAACGTGTTGAACTATGCCCCGTCAGGCCTATGGTCCGTACGCGTCCGCGAGTCGGAAAAGGTGCTCTTGGAGGCCTCGGACGTCATCGGTGAGGTCCAAAGGTATTGGGAGGCGCTGTACGCCAAGCGGCCAGTGAACCTGCCGGCCTTCGAGCGGCTGGTCCGGGCCCACATTCCCAAAGGGGTGCCAGAGTAATGGAGGTCGGTACAGGACTACACCATGCAGGACCTTAAAGACGCTGTGAGGCAGGCCGTGGCGGACGACAAAGCTCCGGGGTCCAACCGGGTCACGGCTGCCCTCATAGCAGAGCTGCCTGAGCCGGTGCAGGGGCTCCTGGTGCATGCGTACAGGGCAATCCTGCGGGGTGCGGACGTCCCGGAGTCCTGGCAGGAGGCCATTATCTTGCTGATGCCCAAGGGCACAGCCACGGGCAACCTGGACGAGTACAGGCCGATAGCGCTGGGGCAGCAGGACATGCGAATGCTCATGACTCCCCTTATGCGGAGGTTCACAGCTGTTCTGGCACGCAAGGGACTGGCCGCGGACTGGCAGTTCGGAGCCATGCCGGGCTCCACGGCGGCTGCCCCGGTGTTCCTGGCCCAGCGCAGGCTGCAGCGTGGGCTGGAGGAAAACCTTGTCCTGGCCTTCGATGTGTGAAAAGCTTTTGACACAGCGCCGCACGGAGCGCTAGCGCTCCTCCTGCGCCACATGGGTGTCCCGGAGGAGCTCATCAGGCTCTTCCACACCCTCAGCTGCGGGTCTCTGGTGCGCATCATCACCGCGCACGGCCCGACGCCGAGCATACGACTCCACAGGGGCCTGCGGCAGGGCAGTGCGGAGAGCGCTGTGCTCTACCTCCTCCTTTTGGAGCCTCTCCTGCGGAGCCTCGCCTGCAAGGCGCGGGGAGATGCTCGCCATGCGGTGCCACCCCTGGTACAGGCGTACTGTGATGACCTCCTGTTGATAGCGCACTCCCTGCCGCAATTCTTGGAGTATGCGGCGGCGATAGCGCGGTAACTCACTGACATGGGCATGTCCCTCAACGTCGGCAAATGCGCCTATGCCAATACTGCTCGCATCCATTCGATTATGGTATACCTGAACCCAGGGGACACGGCGGCCCCATGGGTATGCTTACGTGCCAAGGGCACGGTACCATACTTGGGCCTACGCCTCGATCCCAGGGGGATGGCGACCATGAAGGAAAAACATGCACTCCGGTGTCAAGCTCTGCTGGGCTGGTGCAAGAACACGTTAGGGCCGGCGTCGGTGCCTCATGAGGTGATGGCGGCTGTGGTTGGAGGCATCGTGCGGTACGCGGCGCCCTACCTGTCCGACACGGCGGAGGCGGTGATCAAGCTGAATACTGCCATCAAGGCTGCGGCCCTGCAGTTCGAGAAGCTGCCCAAGGACCTGTCCAACGTGGCGGTGCGGTCAGGTCATGGGCTACGGTTGGCGGATGTCCAGGTTATATGCCGCGACTCCGTCGTGGCGACCATGGCTCAGCTCACCCACCACAGGTCGACGACAGTCCGGGATGAGCTGCGGGCCATGCTCCGAGACATGCACGTGCAGTACAAAGTGAGCGGGCAGTTCATGGTGCCCTCTGCGTCATTCGCCACACACGCTGGCAATACGTGGGTGGACAGGGTACTCAGGGCGATGGGGACGTTGCGCGTAGGGCTTCTCATGCCATCGTCGGTGTACTCGTGTGTGCACGCCCATCTGCCGCAAGTGCAGTGGGCGGGGCGGAAGTGGATGTCCCAATCCTATACCTTCAAGGGTAGGGACATCTGCATTCTCTCGGGGCCCCGCACAGATGCGACAGTACAGTCCCTGACTGATCCCGCAAATGACCTCCTGCATGCGCGGCTCCCCTGCCCTGCGCCCGGGCACTGGGCGGTCCAGCTTCAGGAGTGCCATGAGGACCACCTGCACCTTCCGCACGCGGGAGTAGGGCCCCACCAGCTGGACCACGTGTGGCTCACGGGGCTTCGCGACGTCTTCCGGCCGCAGCTGCCCGGTCCGTTGACTCACCGGCTAATACACCCGGTGCGCCGAAAGAAGGTCAGCAAACGCAATAGGCAATCCGCTGCGGGGGACGTGTATGTGGTGGGCGGATACAGGGAGGAAGGATGGGACCCGGCCAACCGGGGGCTGTCCATGCCGTTCGTCCCGCTAGCCGCCCTCCTGTTTCTGTTGGGGGACGTCTTTGAGGGCTACCAACAGCAAGACGATCCGGCGTCCGTCCCCCTGCTCACTCCTCACGCCGGGGGCGGCATAAGCCTGCCACCACTGTGGGTTGTGCACGGGCGGCCAGCGTTTTCCAGGGCGTGCGCGGCGGTGCACGGGTGCAGCGAGTGGGCAATTGTTCTTCTGCTGCCAGCAGGCCCAATCCCGGATCCGGATGAGTACTCGGTCCCGGAAGTTGTCCGGATGTCCAACGTGCCGCACGATCCGCACGTCGCCGTCACGTTGTTGCGTGATGGCGGCGCAGTGGAGCAGGGGTCTGTGGTGGTATACCAGCCTTCCTGCTCCGCAACAGTTTGGGGAGCGGAGTATACCACCGCCGTGGACGCCATAAAGACAGTCTGCGGATGTGACCTGGCCTGGAGACCACATGCGGTGTATCGACCGAGGGTGGTCCTGTCCCCGGAGCTCACGGCCTCCAGTGCGGCGTCCCTGGGAAAAGTGGTGCAGAGCCCCCACTCCGACGTGGCGTGGCTGGAGCCCCAGCGGTACTGCTGGGTGCCGGTGGCGACTAAAGTCACATCGTCTGACGCGTCGCCCCAGGGAGACGACGCCACAAACGTGGCAGTGGCCAGCCACAGAATCCCCACGTGGACGGGTGCCATCTACGGCACGGTCCCGGAGGCAGAGATCATTGGCGCGGCGGCGTACTTGTTGCATTCCCCCGTCAGCGTGCACGGTACACGTGGTGGATGCGACCGTCATAGGAGCGCATCTCCGCAGGGCGCAGGAGGCCCTGTATCGTGGCATCAAGGGGCCGACATCACATCTGGTCAATCAGCACACACTGAGCTGGATAGTGGAGGGGCTGCGGCGGCTGCCGCGCGGAGTTGGGGGGCCGCACCACTTGGTGGTGAGGCAGAGCTCGCACTTGGCGGCGGTCCCGCTCGAGGCACCGGACTCTGCCGCGGCCCGTCCAATGGCCCCGCCTGTCCATCTTGTCCTGCCAAAGGAGCACGCCATCCTCTTGGTGCCGGGGGATAATGGTGAGCTCGAGCCGCGTGTGCCATCCATGCAAGCCCTTCAGCAAGTCCGGGAGATGGAGTGGCGTTCGCTAGCGGCTCGCACCAGGGCGCACACGCCACTGGCTGGCGCCTGCGAGGCGATGCCCCTGGGAGCAGTACACCACGGACCAACGCACAGCAATATGCTGCGGGCACGTGACGGTCACTTGTCCACATGCAGGTCATGCGACGGTGGAGACAGAAGCTCACGCGTATGGCAATACCGGCCCACCCCTGTATCTTCTGTGGGGGGCCGGAGGAGGACATTGGCCACATGCGCCTACTGTGTGCGCGGGACGAGGAGGTGGCTGGGCTCCTGTGCAGGCGTGTGGAGGAGTTCACAGCGGAGCTACCCCTGATGGACAGGGCGGTGGAGTTCGTGGCGTGGAGGGAGCACGGCTGCAGGTGGACTGAATCCCTAATGGCGGGTGTCATCCCCGGGGACCTGAAGCGGCTGTTCGCTGCGGTGCGAGCGGCGTCGTCCCGGGGCCCTGCCAAGGCCAGGCTCTTTGTGGAGGACATGGTCCAGATTGGGGAAGATGTGTATGCCCGCAGGAACCATAGGATCACCCAGATCATGTAGGTGCCAATGCAAGATCAAAGGAGAGCGGTATACGCGTCCTGCGCGGTGACACACCCTTCTGCCCGCTGGCAGGGAGGGTCCTGCAGCGTCCGCCGTGGAACCCGTTTCCGGCCTCCCCGGCGACCTGCGGGCAACCTTTCGGGGGGCACCGCTGCACGCACTGCTGTTGTCGCGGTCGTGCATCGAGCATGATGAGGCCCTGTCCTTGTTCCCTCACTGGATGGCGGCGGTGGCGCAGGCCTTCGACCGGTGGATCGGTTCCTGGGTGGCGCGGCACATCACGACATTCAGGGAGTGGTCCCGCGTCGTGTCGGCGCAGTCGTGGGCCCAGGTGCGTGGTACCAAGGTGAGAAGTCCTGACAGCCAGAGTGATCCCTGGCTTCAGGTGTACGCCAACCATCCAGCTGTGGGGAACGTCATGGGCTGGCCTCGCGAGGTGCTGCCGGTCCTTCAGCAACCTCTGTGCAGTCTCCCAATCCTGGCGGTGGCTGTCGTACTTGACGTGGGTACGTTGTGGCTGTATGACCGGCAGCTGCGACGAGCCGTACCAGCGGTCACGGAGCAGCGGTCCATGGCAGTGTTAGTGGGCTCCAAGCAGCTGGCACGGGTTCAGGGCAACGACGCGCAGGGCCACGTCACGGAGGCCATGTTCTCTCTGCCAGAAGGAGACGACCACGTGGCTGCCGATGCCCGTCACACTCTTGACACCCTGGGCCTCGAGGCGGTCATTGAGGCTCGGGCGGGAGGACAACGCTTGGTTCTGGCTTCCGCCAGGGGCCCGGAGCAGGACGGGGTTGATGTCATCAGGGAGGTCTTACGGGACTACGGTTGGGAGCTCCTGGCGCCTGGCACGCGCAGCCCCAAAGTGGCGCCTGGCCCCGGCTGCTTGAGAGCCTGCCGGTGATGCCCGACGGGCGACCGATACTCCGCCCGGTGTCCACGTGGGAGGAAGCGAGGCGCAGCCTCCTCAGTTGTGCCACAGCACGCACGCTGGCGAGGGCTTTGCTCGGGCTCCAGGACGCGTGCTGCGATGTATGGCAGGACCTGTGGTCGCAGTGTTGTGAGGGTAGCTGCGTACCATCGCGGTCTGTGTTCCCGCAGCGATGCCACGGGTGCGGGGAAACAGTGTCAGTTTGGGTTCATCAGTGTGCCTCCGCCCCGCTGTGCGGGACATGTAACGAGCGTGCCGATAGGGGGTGGCCTAAGGCGAGGTGGGCACTGCGGCACTCTGGGCAGATGTCCTCAAGTGCCTGGAGGACTATCCAGGATGGCCTGAAGAGCGTCCGAGTGGAAGGGGTACGGTGCCCTGGAGCGCCGTCTGCGGCCCTGCCCCTGATGCTGTGGTGGGCGGCTCTGGAGGGCGACTCACGGATACTCTGGTTGTGGCATCGCGGAGGAAATGGTGACGGCGTGGTGGGGGCCGGGGGTGCAGATTGATGGGGCTGGGAATTGTGGGTGCACCAGCTACCGTCCCTACGCTGGACGCAGCGGAGGGGGTAGCGCCTGAGAAGCAGAGCCTCCGCGGCCTGATTGTGCGGTACTGGCAGGCGGCGTATGACGGCCAACGCGATGTGACAGGTCGTGCCGGCCTGATGGTGAGCCGTACTGCCCCCGTACATGAGGGTCGGACAGGGATGCTTCACCCGCCTGCCCCGGGTCGGTGCGTACAACAGTGAGGTGTCATGGGTCGTCCCGACCAGGGTAATAAGGCCCAAACCCCTGTAGGGTATTCCCATGGCACCGGGGTCTCTACTGGCGGCCCGGCTACGGCAGTAGTGGGAGTGGTAGCTCGGGATACACCGGGGGTGCACGGAGTTGTCTGGGGGTTACGGCGTTGCGGCGCCCCCTGGGAGTGTTACACGGGGTTGCGGGGTCAGCCTGCAGGCCCCGGGAGCGGCGACGAGGCGAAGATGTGTGCGTGGAAGGAAATGACAGTGGGGTTGTCAGGGGGACAGTATGGCGGGCGTCGTGGGGATGGCGTGGCAGCCTGGGAGGAGCACTCACGGGGGGCACGTGGAGTTCCAGGTGACGGCGTACAGGAGTCTTGGGTGTAAACGCGGCGGTACTGGGGTCCGTACGGTGGGGGTACGCGGCGGTACTGGGGAACCGTACAGTGGGGGAGCAGCGGGGAAGTTCCAGATGACGGTGTACTGGCGTCGTGGGGGTATGCGCGGCGGTACTGGGGACCGTATGGTGAGGGTGCGCGGCGGTACTGGAGGCCCGTACAGTGGGGGCGCTACGGGGTTGCATGGCGGTACTGGGGTGTCCCCCTGACCCCTCTAACAACTCAGGGGGAGCGCGGGGGCATCCCCTGGCCCCGTTAACAAACTAGAGGGACCGTGCCTGCGGGCATGTACATAGTCTAACCTCTGACCATGGCCTTGTGGTTGCGGTGGTGCGTGTGGAGGCGGCTCGCAGGTGGCGTCGGCGTGGCAACAGCAGTACTGCGTGGCGTCGTAGCGAAGAGTATGCGGTCGCCTCACCATTGTAACGGCTTACCCCTGGGGGGCGCCAGTCCGGTCGGCTAAAGTCCAGGAGGGCAGAGAAGCGGCATGCTGAGTGGTCCGGGGGGTGACGCGCGGGCCAATGCTATAAGTAGGCTCGCCACGTCGTCAGTGGGGGCCGAACCTGCGGCCTGGCCGCTGCTGTGGCGGAGGAGGCGCAACGACGGAAGCTGGCCAATCAGTGCAGGTAAGGGTCAAGGGTAGGCGCCAGGGCAATGTATGTGGGCCAGATGAGGTGCACCTGGTTACCACGGCCCGGGGCGAGCCTCTGGTGGGTACCCCTACAGGGGGTCGATAACCAAGCTACGGCACCCACCAGCCCGAATCC